>OOFE01011343.1:0-32862 GCA_900323365.1 Monocentris japonica
GCAGCACTCATAATGATGGGTAAAATATTTTATTCAGATTTATTAATTTGAAAATGAAGCATGCCTGTCAACAGAGGGACAGTTCTTCTCAATCTGTCAACGTGGAGCCACTCGGCGCTGACACCAGGATTCATTTGTCTTGTCGGCTCTGACAGTCGGATTCTCCCAGTGCTCTACGGAGAGGGATCGCCCAGGGATTTTTTGAGCTGGATAAAACACATTCCGACAAGGAACAGCCTCTTTATTAATGCAAATTAGGCCAGAAAAATGCCAGCAACAGCTACTTGGCTCCAGAGTACTGGCTCCTTCTCTGTTATTTTGGGGGGAGTGTTAATAAAAGCAGGCTTACAGTGTCTGTGAGAATAGGGCCTGCAGGAGGACCTGTCACGCCGCAGCTGTGACACTCTCCACACACATGGGCCCTAGACCAGATTTTGGAGCCTTTCCCGCTCTGTTTGGTGTCCTTTCCAGGTACAATACCTCGCTTCACAGCAATGCATATCTCTTACACTCAAACTGTCTGTTCTTTCATAAAATCAGAAAGTACAAGAAAAACTCTTGAGATACACCAGATATAAATGGCTTCACGGGCGAATGTGAAAGTTATGCTTGCAGCACAAAAACATTTACTGGGCTTAACATAATGAATTACTTATGTTGAACGGGTGCATATTGGTCAAACGCTTTCCTCTCTCATTTTGATTCTTGTTAGGATTTATGGATTCTTTCCTTGCTGCTTTTTTGTGTGTCGATTTAAACCAGAGGCCAGGAGCCTCATGAGTTGTGGCTGAGTTGTGCTTGCCTGGATGAGCGCAGGCGAGTTGTTGTTTTATTTCGCCGAGAGTCCTTTGACATTTATCTCTCTCCACCTGCTCTGTGATGGTGATTTCAAGTGACAGGGTCCTCTCTCTCTTCCTCTCAGTCTTTCTATCTGTCCTTTCTGGCACTCTTCTTCACTCTTTCCATCTCTTGTTCTCTTGTTTTCTAGCACAACTCCATCCCCCTTCCCCTCATTCTCTCTCCCTCAGCCCCTCTGTGGCTTTGGCTGTGTGCATTTCGACCCCGCCATCACAAGGCTGGACACTGACACCACATAAGGTAAATTGAACTTGGTGTGCCGTGGGACCGCTAAAAAGGGAGAGCTGTCAATCTGCAACATGTGACGGGAGACAGCACAAGTTGGGACAGCGAGGGTGAAGACGTGCATGATGGGATTGCTCCCTTTTAAGGTTTAAAATGGGATGGCTTTTCCAATCTTTCAATTACTTAAATGGACGAGATAGGAATGAAGTTGGTGCCATTGCTGTGGCTATACTATAACGCTCAGATTAGTTAATTGGTTGTCCTCTGAAACAAGGTAGAGGTTGTATTTCACTCAGGGAGACAGGATACATCACTTATTCAGAATCCTCCCACTGTCAATATACTGTAACAGGCGGGCACAGAGAAGGACTCTGATCAGACTCCTGCAGATAGATGTAGCACATGTGTAGCCACCATATACTGTACCTATTTCAGATAGGCTACAGTGCATAGAGTGCTGCAAAAATACAATAAAATGTCAGCCAGAGAGGTGGCTGTTTCAATTTGTTTTCATTCTCTGTATTGGCCAGCTCTTATGGGAAAAGTCACCTTAATTGCAAAGGCTTCAATACTTGACCTCACCATCAGTTCATTAACCTGGCAGTAAAAGAAGCCCTCATTCTGCCAGAACTGCACCCGGTCTGCCCATTTGAAAACCATCTCACTTCCTCAACCCCATTTTCCCCCAGAGTAAACGCCTTTGGTAGCCACCCACTTTATCAATTGCCTTCATAATTTTAAAAGCCTTTTTTATGTTGTTGTTTTTCTCTCATATAGTAAATGGAGCCATAATTTAATATTTTAATGCATGTTAATGTGTTGTTTAACCTTCTAGCAACAATCAGGCGTCTCTAAAAGGTTAACCTTGAACGTGAGCCAGTGCAGACAGCAGCACAATAACGCGTCAATCTTTGAAAAACATCTCTGTCTAATGGATTAGTGGTTGATTGCACAACCCCATCTCGAGGTAGATGCCGTATATATTGGATAGGCATTAAAACGAGCATTTCTCAATTTTCTCGCTGCCGGCCCTCAGGGTCAATGGATCGCTAGGGCGACAAAACGCTGAGTCAACGGTTGCCTCTTAATTTATCTTGGGGTTTGATTATAGCTTCATTTAAGTCTCCACCAGCCCACTAGCACAAAAAATGAAATAGGTAAGATTTTCAGTGTTTGGTCTGGGGATTTTTTGCCTTTTATAAACTATATTTTTGCAGCCATGTTAACATAAACACTATAGTACACCTTGATGCTTAGAATATACAATACTGTGACAACAGGCCTGCGTTTCAAGGGGAGGACATGGGAAGGCTTTGAATAAACAGTATCATAATACTTATGACAGGTAGCTAAAAAAGAGACGTCTTGAAATCAGTGAGAGAAAGGGCTTGCAGCTACTCGTGCATGAAGGGTGACTATACTGTAATTGACATTTATATGCTGTACTGACATTGCATCTATTATATTAGGAATTGGTCAGGTAAAAAAGCTCTGATCAGGTGCGTTGTCAGCCTAATGCCCCACTTTTGAAAAGGAATACCACTGAATTTCAGTAATCAAGATCAGATCTGATCCAGATTTGACAGCTGAGTTTTCTGCTCATGATACATTATGTGGTTCAGAACTATCAGCACCACTATACAGTAAAGCTCACTCAAACAAACTAGACTTGAATCGCTAGTTTCTAGCTTTACACAAATAGCAATTTAACTGTTTTCGGCCATAACAATAACACATTCTTGCAATAAACAGTTATCTACACTGGTGTGCATCAACAGAACTGCTACATAATATGGTAACAGTGTTAGCCAAATAATTGGAGCTAATTCTTCAGGAGTTCATTGTCACACAGAAGTACTTAATCCCTAGATCTGCTGGTTGTATCTAAGTTTACTCATTTTATACACCCATCCACTCATCTGTCTTTATCCCCGCTCTGTATCCGGAGGGCTCTAGCCCTGAAAAGGTGCATGTGAGATGCCTGTGATACACTACTGTGACAGTGGTTGAGCAATGGCCCTGTCTTTTTGTAGGGCCCCCGCTGAAACACAGTTCCCCTTTGTTCTGTGATGTATTGATCCATTCAGACCTCCTCCCGAATGTACTCCACTGGTGCTCACTCTCTTCAAACCAGCTTGTGCCATGGATCTTCCTCTAATGCTCATTCACACACAGTGGATAACAAAAAGAAGCCTCCGCAAAGCTCTCTGTCCTCACAGAGAGGTCCTTCCCTTTGATTTTCTACTCATCTATAGTGACTTTGTGACCAATTATTGTCAGATAACTTCCAAGTTGTAAAGTTGTTACAATGTTATATACTTCCTTTGTTCTTATTGCTGTGCATCATATTCGCTGTGTCCGTTAAAGTGACTGAAGGTGACTTCATAGTTGGAACTGCTAAATGAATGACTGTACTCGCAGATCAATTGATCGTCTCAGTCTCTTCCGTGTCTCCACAGGAATGTATCATGCTCCAATATAAAACAGCCTCAGGGGATTGTTAGGAGAGGACTAATCTTTGTGTCTCCAAGTCTTTGTGTCATACAATATATTCTGACATAAAAGGAGGCATCTAGTATAGCATCTAGCATCTCGTGCTGCCAGGTCACTCAGAGGGTAACCAGTGTGCCATCTCAGCTGCAGCCATGGCGACTCATTCCAACTCCTAAACAGAGTCACAGGGTTTTTAATGTATCTAAAGTCAAGGGTAATAACTAAAACCACAGTTGCCTCCTTGCTTTCTGTGATAGTACTTTATCAGTAACTTTCTTTTCATCATTCACTGCTATACATATAACCTCAGTGGCATGTTTGAAAAGAGGAAGAGAGAATGCAGCTTCCATGCATTAGTTTCTCAGTCGGGGAAGGAGTCAAAGGAAGAGTTACGTATACAAATACATGTTTCCCCTTCCATTAGTGCTGCCTCTGCAGAAGCCAAAAGCCATACAGGATGAAACGGAGGATTTATCTACATGCAATGACCCAGGGCCTCGAGTAGAAAGGTGCCATGGAAACCAATGCACCTCTGGCTGCTGTCCTGTCATCTGCCAGTCTCTCTCTGTGATTTTCCCATGTAGATATCTGTGTGACACTCTTTAGGCTTGTTTGGCTCTCCTTTCCTTTCGAAATGCTGGACCTTTTGATGGACCCCTTTAATTACATTTCTCTCAAATACAATATCTAATGTCTCAAATGCCACAAATTGATATTCAGTTGTTTTGTTAAACTATGAGCAGCTTCTCTTGCTGGGACAACAAGAATAAAACCACAATCCAATGCTCTGGAGGTTCTACAGTATACAGAGCAGAGGTGTGAGGACCAAAGCAGCTGCTCTGTCCTGCACCTGAGCGTTATATTTGACACCACTGTTAGAAGTTGCCATTGTTACTTTTAATAACTGTGATGGTGTTACAGAATCATACTAGTGTGGATAATAATAATTCATGTGTTCAGTGCCAAACTACATAATATATCGTTTACATCTCCACTGCAAATGAAATATTATTCAGTACATCTATTTCCTGGTTTGTGACAAGTCAGTGGCTGATCATACATCAGTCTGGCAATGAATGGATGAAGATCATTGCCAGTTCTCTGATTTGTTTGCCTTGCCATGGAGTCTGACGGTATCAGCATATATTTAGATTTCTAAATGCCCTGCTAACGTAGCTTAGCAGATGTTAGGCAGTCATAAGGATGTTGGTGTAACAGAGACCCCCTCAGGTATTCTCATTATTCTACTACTGAGCAGATGGCAAGGAAACTTACCACACTTACCATTATCCATCATACATATTCTGCTCCCAATTTACATCGCCAGGGCTTCACGGGAGCTCCTACAGGGAGAGTAGCTAGCTCCAGGATAGCACTGCAGCTTCACCTGGGGCTCATGAAGACAGTCTGAGATGTCACTGTCACTACACCTCAAACTCAAATATGCTAATAGTTGTACAGAGGTATTCCAATGGGTGCATCCCAGTTGTGTACTTTGAATTCAGAGAAATCAAAATCTGCAGCTTGATGACTTTTAAATAGTTTAATGTCATTCGAGAAACATTAGGCCATGAAATGGTCTAAAATGGTAAAATAGTGGCTTTTATTGTGTTGGGAAGTATTTTCACACACTGTAGAATGTCACTTATCGGGACCTCAAACTTTCAAACTGATGCATTTACATTTATTTAACCTGAAAAATATACAACTATTCAACTGCAAATAAGGTATTAAGATAACTTCAAACATGTGTTCACATATGTTTAATATTTTGAAGATGCATTGTCCTGGTATTTCAGTGTATTTCAACATTTTGAACAATGCATTGGTTCAGATGGCCTCCATTTCCAGAGTGTTTGGGTTTGTAAAATCTTTAAGTTGAACTTAAATCACAGCAGGCAAAATGTAATTACGTTGTGGACAGGACTAACAGCCATCAACATCTCCTTTTAGTCTACCTTTAATAGAGTGCAAACCTCATTGTATACTGCTGCACACAAAAAACATTGTGACACTGTTAAGTATTTACGTTCTTGATTATGTGTCACACATGTCTAAATCTAGCTTGATGGTTTGCACAGCACTGTTCATACTTTAGTTTCCACACTCGAGAGCTTTTTGCCCCTCCTCCTCTCTTTCCTCTGAATGGCTCTCAGTGGCAGGGGGGAGCAGCGGCAGTGAGGCTGCACTGGGCCTGAAGGGCACTTTTCAGCCTGGCCAGACACACTCAGGCCTTGCTGCTTGGCTGCTCTACATGGGTCACCGCCTTACATTAGGAGGACCCTGCCAAACTCAGCCATGCGAAGCCCTCCAACATACCTGAAAAAATAAACAATGTGAATGTTCCACAGCCCAGAGTGTAGTGCACAAAATAAGCACATTGTACATACAATACAATGATTTTATTGTACGTATAACATCGGGATATTATGGGGTGTCAAACAGAAATGTCAGCATTATTATTGATGTGGCAAAGGTGTGATTCCCCCCATCAGTGGATGGATTTTTCCCACCATTAATCTTACAACACATTATCTAACTAATAATTTTCACAAATGAAGGGGGGGCGGTCGATTGTTTTGCTTAGTGTACCTAAGATAAATCTATTTCTTGGCAATAGCATTGAAAATGAAACGATCTCCTGTGGAGCAAATGGGGCGTCTTGCTGAGGTCAGAGGGGGAGACTAAAGCAGACCTCTTGTGTCAGCCACTATTATTTATTTGGAGTTCAGGCTCTATCCATCATTGAGTCGCCACTCCATACTGTCTCCCAGCCTCTCCTCTGCATCCCACCTTTACAGTCCAATGATCGACGTTTCATGAGAGGCACCTCAAGGTGGGGCTAAATGGTCTTATATTCCCAATCATGTCGCGTAGGCGGAGTCTGACTCACATGCGCTTTTGCTGTGTGCTGCCTGCCCAGCCTGTTACTGTACATGACAAAAGCAAGAGGATGGAGTAAGTCAAATTAACCCACAGTGCTTATTTCTCAAAGCCACTTTTTTTTTAATCACGACGTAGTCTGTTTGGCAGTAAGGGTTTAGGGTCACTGCGCCACATTACACACACACACACAAAAAAAACGTGTCCGAGTTCATATTTGTAGTATATAGCAGCCTATCTCTTTTTACACACACCCTACTCCACTGAAGGCAGCAGCAGTTCAGATCAGATTTCACATTCAGCTCCGACCAGCTGGGAGAGAGACATCCAGAGCAAGAGGGCTTGTTTCTCCTCTCCCCTCTCCGATACTCCGGTCTCTTTGGAGAGAAAAAAAACCCTGCGAGGAAGCGGCTCTACGCAACGCTGAAGCTCTGTCGGGATTTTTTTTTTTTGCAGGATTTCAGCGAGATTGACCCAGAGAATCAAGACAGAGGGGAGAGATGGACGAGCAGCAGAGGCTGATGCACTCTCATACGGGGGTAGGCATGGCAGGGCACCCCGGCCTGTCGCAGCATATGCAGGAAGGCACCGGAGGAACAGACGGCGATGGAAGAAAACAGGACATTGGAGACATTTTACAGCAAATTATGACCATCACAGATCAAAGTCTGGACGAAGCCCAAGCCAGGTAAGGCGCTCCAGACATGCACCGATCCGTAGCCTCGTCCGTTGTCAGTGCAACGAGGTGGCAAACTACATTAAATAAAATAAAAAAAAAAAAAGACAGAGAAAAAAAAATCAGTTGCGAAATTTCTGGTTTTAAAACACAGAGCGGTGTTGGGGAAACTGAATGCGAATAAGCGCTTGGCATAGCCTTGTCCAAAAGCAGACGAAAACAGTGGAAAACAGCGATGCCATGCACTGCAGCACTTCAACTTAAACCACTAGTTTCAGTCCACATTGAAATAACTTGACAGCCACGCTCGTCCAACAGACGAGACAACAGAGCTGACATCTAAAGTGTTTTATAAATCTTTTTTTATGGTGCCTATTAGCGTCACATGCCAACAGAAGCAGAATATTTTTTAAATACTTTACATTTTAATTTAGTAAAAGTGCATTTACAAACTCATACATTTTAATTACCAAATATGAAATGTAATTAATGAGTAACAGTCCAGTCTCTCTGAACTGACTCAAAGTCCTGCTTGGCGTGTTTTCAACGTGGTGGGCGAATGCAATGCAACTTTCCTACTTTTGATAGAATTTAAGTCTTCGCCCATCTTGAGTCAATCAGTACTGAGCTGAATAAATCTGCAAGTGACAGGTTGTAACACACTGTCAGTTACAACTTGTTTCCAAATTTTAATATCTTTCAGGATTTTTTTCTTCACAATAGGCATCCTAAAGAGGCAAAAGTAACCAATAATCTACAGCCTCAATCACACAAGTATTCCATATCTTAATTATTTTATTTTGTAATTTTCAATAAGGCAATAGATACGCCTATATGACTTATCGCCGAGGTTTTAGTGCAGACTGACGTTGTAAAATGCTAAACATATATAAGTATTGTCTTTTTGTTTTAACACCAGTGAGCCTATAATTACTATGTGTAGTTAAAATGGCTATAGCTAAAATCAGTTTGCAGCAATTAAGTTGGGGCACACACAGATGTTCTTTATACCTTATAGGCGTATCAAAACTAATATATTGGTGGGTGCTACGCCTTGTAACCAAATAATATACAGCAATATGTTGTTATCTGAACAAAAAAAGTGAAATACAAAATGATTGTAGACAGCCTTGTGTTCATATTTTAGAGGTAGAACAGGCTATAGAGCAGAAAATAGTCACTAGATAATACTTTTCTTATAAAGTTGCTTATAAAGCCACTTTTATATTTCAGGAAACATGCTCTGAATTGTCACAGAATGAAGCCTGCTCTTTTCAATGTCTTGTGTGAAATCAAAGAAAAAACAGGTAAGTTCAAATTTTCACCCGAGTTCATTGCATTCATTCATTCACTGCTATACTGTGCCAAGATAACCTTGGGTTGGGGAACAAATCCACTGCTCTGATAGCATAATGTTTTGTTCATATTATCTACAACAAAGCCTGTAAGTCTTCTTAATCAGGTAAAGTGCACACAAATAATGAATACACACATTATTTTTTTACCGATAAAACATTTTGATAAAAAAAATACCACAAATGTTAAAACATAGTTAAACAATTGTATGGGCTATTTTATTATCAAACGGGTATTTGCAATTCAGACTTAAATTCACACTGAAGACTTTGATGCTGGATATTCAGTCACAACACAATTTGCCATATAAATTCAGCTGACATGTCAGGCATGTGTTTCCTCCTTTAGAAGCACTGCATGTTTTAACTATTACACAATGGGAACAGTGGACAATTACCTCTCTAACAGTCCTTATCAATTATTGTGTCAAAATATGAATACGGTTTTGATGCTATTGTCGAATAATAGAGAGTATTGAGCAAAATTGCCGCATGCATTGTGATTCCTTCCCCTCGTGAGTTAACTGTCAAGTCTGGTGAATACGTCTCATTCTATTCTGTATTGTGTCTCTCTATTAAAGTAGTTGTGAGAGAGCATGTCACCAGTATAATTGCTAGGAGAGAAATAACATAACATAGGAGGCGTAAGTCATGTTTCCAAATTGCTTTCCCTGTGACATTTTTGAAATTGGCACAGATAGAATTCAGTGCACTTCAGATTGATAGTGTGCATCTCATCTTTTATTTTCCTGTCTTTAGACTGATGTGGAATAGGACTCTTCAAAACTTAGGGTGGTGAGATATTGAATGGCTATAGCTGGCCAGTTTGATGTCAAAGGCAGCACTTTCTGTGTGGTTCATAGTTATTAGTGCATGAAATAAAGTGGAATGGATAGAGGATAAATGCAATATCATTTTCATTATCTCCAAAGTTGCACTTGCTCATACTTCACCTTTGTGGAAGTGATGACTAGAGTTGTTTATAGTCATTCTTGTGTGTGATTCCACCCTTGCATGATGTTTCCATTGATGTTTCCATTGATGTTTTCATTGAAGTTCACCTCGCTGCCTACCCACAAGCCCCGTAGTTTATCTTGAATCGGCCACTGCCTCAGGAGAGCAGGGGGCCTTTTGAAGCCTGCTGGCTCTCTCTTCTATTTTGTTGTCTTGGTAGGTTTTTGGAGGGGGAGTGACACAGTTATGCATAGTGTTTTACTCCCTGGCGCTTCTCGGAGTTCATCCAAAGTTCGGCTCCGCTGAGAGTACAAAGTAACTTGGACCTCTTCCTGGCTGCACACCCATTCTTCTCTCTTTCAGCTGGCAACCCATAAATACACGGTGCAGGTTATGATGCTCTACAGAGGAGTTTTGGTGCCTGTCTTGTTTTTGTAGACTTCATGTGGTTCACACATTTCAGCACTGACAGCATTTCATTTTATGTTTTAGTTACATCCAGTAAACTTTGTTGCGAGTTTCAGTTCGTTGGAAACCTTTTTTATTCTTACTGCAATTCATATCTGACCTGTTTCTGTACTTTAGGTATCGTGCTGAAGTTGATTTGAGTCAACAAAAGTTGTAGCAATTTTCTATTCTATTCTTCTATTTAGTATGTGATAATTTGCTGGTCTAGGCTTGCTGTCAAAGTATAAAAATCATTATCATGATCACCACTGTTAAAAGAGTATCTGTGCTTGAAACTCCATTTCAACCTCCTCGGCCCAGACAAGAGAAGTAATGCTCAGGCTAGGTTGTGTAAATAAAGCATAGAGCACTTTGTGGCTACAAACCATTTCTGCTGCTTTCAGAATATCTTTTTTTGCATCAAAAATCTTTGATGCTTTTTATACATTATCAAGACTGATTTCAGTAATGTGTTTTGAGTAATATTTCACTCTCCCGGAGAGCTCAAAATGTGGTACAAATTACTTTTACTAGCTGGATAGTGCAGGTTTTGTTATTTTCAAAGCGATACTACGCTACAAGATAGCTTTGATTCAGTTGGAAATTTAGCATTTTTGCTCCGTCTGCCCCCCCCATTGCTCCCTCTAGTGGTTCAATCTCTCTTTGAATTGTAATAAAATTTGGCACTTAATAATTATTATTATAATATTTTTCTGACTTCCTTTATTTTTTAATTCAATTTCAGTTGAGATTTAATTAATTTATAGACAAGGTTTGTACGTTTTAGTTTAGTTTTTATGTTTCACAATATTTTATTATTTAATTCATGTTGTCACAAATTACATTTTAGTTTTGATGGTTAGGGTGAAGCAGAATAGGTAGTACTTGAAAAGGAAGAAGGCATTATTAGGATCATAGGCTCGTAGTATTGCTGGTGTCTCTGTGTTGATCAAAGTTATCTGCCTTAGTTATTTTTCCATGGTTCTCTTCCTGTATACTTATTTGTCATTATAGATTTGACCAAAAGACTGAAAGTGAAAAAAAGTTATTAAAAGTTGTTATTTCATTTACTCCTTATTTTGACTAAAACTGATTCAGACCATATTTTTAGAGAGCATAGTCTTATTTTCTTCCTCACACTTCAGTAAATATTTTAATTTCAGTTTCATTAAATTGCCTATCTTTAATCTCAGCATCTCTTTTAATTCAATATAGTTATCTCAGTACTTTCTGTACACGCTGATGTCTCTTGAGTTACCAAAGTCAGGTTTCTGTTAACAAGCCCCCTGCTTGCCTGACTGCCAACTACCGTGGTACAGAACAGCCAAAGCCAAGACTTTAGTAACTCTTTAACGCGTCACTTGTTCCACTATTACTTTGTTATAAGAAACATGTCAAGATTTTTTTACAGTGTAGTGTCAGTCTATAGCCATAGAGCTGTGTATATTTTCCATCTCTGGCTGTCCCTAGAGCAGCTGACAGCACCTGCAGGACACAATGCCAGTGTTGATCTAGGGCCTGAACTTCTGACCTACTCTGTGTATTTTTACTGGGATGCAGTGAGGGATGGCCAACAGAAATATTGTGCAGTATAAACAAGCACAATGGTGCGCTTACACCCCAGAGGAAAGGAGAAGGAAGGAACACTTTATTTAAACCAAGGCCTCTCTTTTTTTGCAGACACTGGGTTCTTCTTTGCCCAGTTTCATTCCAAGCATATTATGGTTGTCTTTTTTACTTGAAAGGAATGTTACTTTTTAGAGGCCGGGTATGAGTCTGTGTGTGTGTGTAGTGTGTGTAGACAAAAGTGCCTGGTTGTTTGTCAGAGCTCCTGTAGCATTGTGATTGCAGGCAGCACGGTACATTGTGAAGAAGAGACTGAGCATGAACCTATATTAAGTTTATTGTGTGTATATAAGGTAGCGCAAAGGTAAAAACAGCCCTAGTTTGGGCTAGTCTGTATTAACTCATGTCCTAGCAACACCAGTGCGCCCTCTGTTATGAGAGGTTCTCACAGGGACTTTCCAAAAATATACCCAAACAATTTGACTCCGCTGCTATTGGGCCATGAAACCTTAACCTTTCACTAACTGAATTCTTTAACGTAATTGGCTGGTATATATAGGGACATCAAATAGAGATGACACAACTCTGTCTGTCTGTCTGTCTGTCTGCCTGTCTATCTATCTATCTATCTATCTATCTATCTATCTATCTATCTATCTATCTATCTATCTATAGCTAATCGTAGGTGGATGTCAAAACAAATTGTAGTTATTTGCAGTTATTTTATTTTAATTTTATTGAAATTCTCAAGAAGGACCCCTTTTTCTTCTTTTCACCATCAGTTTTTTTTATGATTGATGAAAAGGCCTCTTTAGATAAGCAAATGCTTGACAAACTGATTTGGAAAATGAGCTGCCTTGACCTCTGTAAACACTTCACCAACATCATAAATCTCTAGCAGTGTCAAACAAAACCACTCCTTGACTGAGCTGCTCAGTAAATGTGCTGCTCTGACTTGCTGTTTAATTTTTTTTCTCTCAACCTCAACAAAAGGCCAGCTTTCTTGTGGCCTATGTTTGAATAGTGTAAGGTTTCAAGCCTAAGGGATCCTCCATTTATAAAAATGACTAGCCCAGTGATGTAATGTTATTTTTTGAAGGGTGAAAATGGGGTGTTTTACAGAGGGCAGCAGAGTAATGTTTGACTGGATGAAATGAGCCAGAGATCTGATTATGGAGGGTGCATGGAAGCCTATACTACATTGACTTGTCAGTCCATTCAGATGTTTGGCATCTGCCTGTTTGTATTGCAGAGGCAAGATCTCAGCTCTGCCCAGCACATCGTTGTGTAAACAATTTTGGTCAGACGTCATGATAACCACAAAGAAACCGGTATGATTCCCAACTCAAAATATAATGTGCAGTGGTGATAGAGAACTAAAGGAATTTGTGAATTTATGAATCTTTAGGTTAGCTAAAGGGTATGTCTTGAGTTTGACAGTGAAAAAGATGCAGATACAATACTGTATGGTTCTATAATCACTACTGCAGCACTGCATTTACTATCAAAACCAATGGCACATCTCTTTAGGAATATCTCTGTGATTGAACAGGATGAGGTTTGTAGGGCTTGTCGAGCGCCAAGGTAAATATATGTAACCTAGCAGGTTGTAACAGTGCATTTTGCCTTCTATCAAGTGAGATGAGATGTAGATGTCTGCTCAGATATAGAGCGTTGTGTCACAGGGCTGTGCATTCCCTCGCGTCTGTGTCTCTTGGCGGGACGAGAGATGATTCTAATGTGTGCAGCTTTTGTCTCCCTTTTATCCTTCCTCCTGCGATGCTGATACAGCAGCATTCAGGGGAGAGAAATGCCAAGCTAGCCACCACAGCTGTTTCCCCAATCTCTCTGCTTAATCATCCACTGAGAGGAAGAGCTAAAGTCTAATTCTGCTCGGAGGATATAGGCAACTGGGAAAATGGGACAATGTGTCTTTTGATTAACCATCATAAGGCTCTTAGAGACTTTTTATTGTATTTGATGCAGAATCATAATCGCAGTATCATCAGTGAGTGACAGTATTGTAAATGGTGAGTTAATACCATTACAGTATAGAACAATGTGGTAACGTTATACATTACGCAGATTGTCAGTGGCCTAATTGATACATGTTAATCATATTAAGGAGCTTAATTATAGGAATCTGACTGTGCTGCCATTTAGTAATTAACATTGACATCATATGTACAAGGAAAGTGATATATTTCTTTTCCCGGATAAGTTTTTCTACCACGATAGTTTTCTCTTATGCTTGCCATTGTGAAAAGGAAGAGCTGTGTTTCTGAACTGATTAATGATTAGTTCTTTTTTGTCTCTTCGCTCAAGGCCATTGGAATGCTGCTCATGAAGAAATGACATTTGGCTCATAGCAGCCCTGCCAGTGTGAAGATTGCAGAGTGAAGGCAAGATCTTAGTGGACTTGTAAATGAGCATAGGCCTCAATCTTTCAGCAGACTGTAGACTGTAGAATATCACTGTTCTGCCATTTACTCTGTTCAAGGGTCTGTTTGCAATCTCAGTCCCTCCAGGTTTGGTCTGCGTTTTTTATAGTGGTTTCCTTAATATGTTACGAATTTAATCAAGTCTGCAAATTTGTTATGCACGTTAAATTGAACATGCAATGGCACATTTGAATGTGGTTGCCATACCAACCCCCCAGGAGTTCATTTTCCATAATGTAGTGTTTGGAATCTCATTTCCTCCACTCTCCCCTGCTGCTACTTGCAGACGCCACCTCCAGGCCTCCACTGTACGTATGCTATGAAAGAGCCCAGGCTGCCACAGCTTTCAGACACTAGAGAGAGAGAGAAAGAGAGTGAAAGAGGGAGGGAGAAAGAAGAGAGAGAGGCTTCTCTCCACGTAGTGGAAATGACACATATTAATATACACTACTTAAACCAGACCAAGATTAATGGTTCCCTTTCGCTGCAGCTTAGTCCCACTGTCAGTTGCCGGGTGCTCGTTGGACAAAATCAACACTAATCAACATTTATTCCACTTTTGCCCTGGGCCCTCAGGAGTCTGGCAGGACTGCGTGGCCCCCCTCCCCTCCCAGCAATCCACCCCTCCCTTCGTCCGTCTCGCTACGCTTTTCACCTCTCATCCAGCTCCTCCATACATCACCCTCCTCACACTGCTCGGCTCCTCACAGGAGAGTGCGCCCCCTCCCATCAGGCCACATTAGAGTCATGATAAATTTTCTCTTTTCATTTGCATCTGATATTTAACACAGTAAAGCAGTTGCTCTGTCACTTTACAGTACAAGTGTGTGTGTGTGTGTGTGTGTGTGTGTGTGTATGTGTGCCCACATGTACACACAAACTTGTGTCCATGCATATTCTTTAAGCAGTCCTTCCAGTCAGTAATGTTATCTTCTCAGTTGCCTGCTATGTTTGGTGCTGTGTGTGTGAGGTGTGTATAGAGCAGTGGATTTTCCTGAAAGCAGCATTAAGCATTCAGATTTGCCATTACTAGGAAGGGGGGGGTAAAAAATATACATTATTTATGGTGTGGAACTCCACCACTATAATATAATGCTACGGTTGTATTGTGTATCCTGTTAAAAACATGAATTATTAAGTTTGGTGGTATTCCCCTTTAAATTGCTCTTGTAGGAAAATGCTGGTATGTTTTTTTTGCTCAAAAGTAATAACTTCTCCTTTACTTCAAACCCACTTAGACTGTTATTCAATGAATGCAACATGTGTGATGCGTAATTCAAAGTCACAGTACCGTCCGCTGCTCATAGGATCCCTTTCAGTTTGGAAGTCCATCCATCCAATACCCTGTTGACAGACATTCTCATCAGTCTGAAGCCGTAATCCATCACAGCGAACTGAGCACTTTCCATTTTATTTATAGAAATAGCTTCCTTGCTCATTTCAGGCAAAAGCTTTGATAAGTTGCAGGAAGTTCCTGGATAAGTAGTATTACTGAATCAATGCACTCAACAAGAACCATATGGTTTACAGTATGTATGATAGCTGCAAACCTACATATATGTGAACCAACTAAAAACAGCCTACGTGAATTAAATGGCCCTAGCCCTAAATTATTATGATCAAGCCATGCAATGCAATGCCAATAGATGGTATGAAACAGAAGTGCAGTGATAGGGGTGATAAGTACTGGTACTTTGCTTTACATATCTAATCATGATTTGTTCTTTTGTGAAATTCTTCAGTAAAATTTTATTAATGTCTAATAATCTAAGGTTGATGGCTTCCTCATGTAGCAACTTTGTTTAAGTAACATCAAATATGTCAGATCTATAGTTTGCACGTAATTCCCTTCTAAGATGAAATTGTACTAATTGTTTTGCATGATAGCCAATACCTCTTTTCCTATTTTGCCAGGATATTCATTGTGGTGCTGTCTATCTTAGGACTGCATGGCCATAGGCATTGTCATGTCACCAACTGGCCTCATTGGAGTGACACCAAGTGCTTTGTCAGCTTTGTGTCTCAGGTGCCAACCTGTGCCTCCCAAAATAAACTGTCATGCAATGTGGCAGGACAGAAAAATGTAGAAGGAGCATGTTGGGCCCCGTGCCCCCTGAAAGGAAACAAATGTTCCAGAGCAGAAATGTGTTGTGGTTTTGGATGCCTTCCCAGCACAGACACCAGTGACATGGTGGGGAACTTTAAGCTTGGAGCGTGATCGTCTGCACCATCAGCAGGGGTCACAGCAGGTGGGATCAAACATGTGAAATCAAGACGAGGAGTTTCTCTTCCTTGTTGAAAGTTACCTGGTATGGTATCAATATAGTCTAAGGTGGCGTTTTTTTTTGTTTTTTTTTTAAATTTATGTGATTTTATTTCACTGTGGACCTGTTAGAGTTTGACAGCTCTTTGTTATTTGCAGAGATCCTTCTCCAGAAATAGCTTATGCTTACTGTAGTTAGCTGCTCTTCCTGTTTTATATATTGTCTGTCATCTTCTCTCTGTGGTGCACCATTACACCAGGAGAGAGTAAACAAAGGATGTGCTGCTCATTGAAGTGAAAGGGTGAGCATGTGGTAAGTCATATGCAGAAATTCTTAGCCTATCTCCAAATTGTGACCTCTCTGGCCATTTTGGCCCTGGGGCCGTGTGGCCTTGCACTAGTGATTCCTGTTAGAGCTCAGTCTAGCCTATGTGCCATTCACTCCAGCACAATTTTATGACTAGTGGCCTGAACTAAAGGTGGGAGTCACAAATGCTTGAAATGGAAGTTATAGCCCACATGATGAAGGGCCAGTAGGTAATCATACAGACAAAGAGAAGGGTTCTGTTCCCTGCAGAGAGAGGTATGGTACAATAGGAAACTGCTGCAGGGCTTCAAACCAGTGACCACATATAATATTACGCTAAACATGGACCTATAGTTGACTGTAGAGCTGGATAGGTTTGGATTTGGTCATTGGTGCTCCCTCTGATAAATTCATATTGCTACTGCAGTGTCTCCTATCTCTGCCGTAAAGAGATTGTGTTGATAAGTTAATATTCTGACAACAGAGATGAGATAAAGAGGTTTGGAGTTTGGAGGATAGCATAACCTTGATAAAATGCTCATCTCAATGACATTGATTTTCACCATCCATCTTCATCTGATATGAAGTATGCAAATGGTGCCATCGGCTGGGAGTAGAGTACAGTGCTGTTAAATGGGCCATTTCAGATGTTCTTTGTACCATGCTGACTTCCAAATTCACTGTTATCCAATTCTGTGCATGTATTCTTTTTGAATACTCCTTCTCACTGTCTTTATTTTATATCTTCCTCTATGCTTTTTCCTAGCTGTTCTTCTATCCATCCTTTCTCCCCCTTTTCTCCTCCCTTCCCCAGCTTTCCCTCTTCCCCTCTCCTTGCTTGCCATACAAATTAGGCATATACTGACAGTGTCAGAATGGCTACTCATGAAATATTAACAGCTTGTAGAGAATTTTACATTGCTACATTTCTCTTCATTTTTAACTATGTCAGCACAGGTTGTGGAACGTTTATTTGTGTGAGTTCAGGACAGGCTATTACCCTTCTAGCTTTTTTTCCCGTTTTAGATGATATCCATCAATCCATGATCCATCTGCTAGTAGTCTATCTCACCTCAAATATCTTCCCTTGGAAATGGAAGTGCTATAATGCTTCAGCTTAATTTATTTGTACCCACCTCATGAACATGGCTATTTTCTGTTCTAGATACATTTAAGATCGTGGGTGTAGCAAGGTGCTTATTGGTGCTTTACGATGCAAGCAATTATCCTTTTATGGGAAAGGTAAGACCCACATACAGTATATGGATAGCTGTTAAAAAGCCTTTATAGTTGGCTGGTATTGGACAGATGGCATTTGACATAGCATTTTAGCTATAGCCTTAAATGACTGTGATAAACAAATGTATGGGTCCAATTAGAAGTTGAGTGCGCAGGAGATCAGTGTTCCCTCACATAAAGGAGAACCATACGAATGTTTGAAGAATTGTTCTGAGTGTCTGAGCTGCATCACGCTTTTCAGATTTATCTGCAGATGCTATGATGGTTGATTTGGCTCTCCTTTTTTATCTCGCCGGTTCATGACTGGTCTCCAAGCACATTCAGCCCAGTGGGCGGGGATGGCCTCTCCCTCTGCCTTTTTGTTGCATGGCCCCTATAAAGATGGAACTGTCAATCATCTGCAGGCATCCCAAGTCCTGAGGAGCAGCCTCTGTTCTCATGAAGGGTCTGGAACAATGACTTTTGTTGCTGCACATGTGCATTTCTGTCGACTGGCTCACAGTGTGTTACTCGTTCATTAAATTCATCATTTCATTTTGAATGAGGCTAGAGCGGCACACAGAGGTTAGTGAAAATAATTGAATTGATGCAATATAGTGATGCAGAGCCGGGTCATTTAGATCTAGTGATCTAAATTCAGGGTTACATGTTTTTTTAAGGTGAGGTTAAGATCATTGGATTTTCTTCAACATAGTAGATGCTTGAAGACATTGCATAGGATACGGGAATGGACCATTTTCATTTTCATTGTCCCTTGTTCCTCTTCATAACCAAGCACACAACAATTTTACAAAAATAAATATAAAAATACATCCTCAAGCTCGTTCATTTATTTATTTATTTATTTATGTATTTATTTATCTAGTTTTGTTAAACAAGGCAAATTAAATCACATGCCATGATGAAGGTGCATGCAGGCAATAAAATCTTATGTCTGTGATTGCTTTGTTGCTGTAAAAACGAAATGGGGGAAACTTAGTTAATGAGGTGCATCCTCCTCTCTTATCATATGTGGCTGGGACATCCTCTCCTCTTGACTAATGATGATGTGTGGCACAGGTAGCTGTCAGCAAGGCATGATTAATTAAAAGGAAAACTAGGCCAATTTGTCATATTATTCTGAATGTGGTCAGAGAGCAAGGCAAGTTGCACGGGTGATGCTGTGCCTATACTGTGCCTAGACACCCAAAGCATGTTTGGCACTGCAGCTATTGGTGAGAGGTCTCAGCAGCTCCGGGGGAACGTTTATCAGCATCTCTCCTCGGAGAGTCTCAACACAGACCCAATAACAATTAGCAAATGTCTGCTCGATCATTTTGGGATGGTGCTTAGAAATATGTGTGTGCCAAGCGAGGCTGACAGGCACAGATCCAGCAAAGAGGCGAGCACTCTGGTGTCTGGGTGAATTTGAAGTCTTAGGAAGGGGCTGCAGAACACAGAGTGCAAAAGAGCCTATCGACATCGACATAAAGGTGAATTTGATGGTCTGTATTTATATCTTTGAGCTCCATCCATGCAACAGTAATCAGCATTGTTCTGAACTCAGTGGCTCACGGCATTCCATTCAATGAAGCAGTGCATATAGGCTGAGGCTTTCAGCTGCCAATAGTGAGGCTAACTGCAGGCCCAGTCAATGCAGAGAGCAGAAGACTTGTTTGTGTTGGACTGCAGTGTTGCTCCCAGCGTGCAGCCTGGCCCTTGTCAGTGGCCCTGTCATATCTGTCTCAGGCCTGTCCCGACAGCCAACCCGGGCTACCACGTCACAAAGGGGGGCTCATCCTAGGAGAGACAGGTGTCAGCACCCCCCTCCCATGTCCAGGCAGATGCCTGCTGCGACGGTGCCACACATTTGAAGCTGAGCAACTTGGAAAGAAGGGTCATCTCTGCCGCCCATTCACAGTCGTAATATCGCAAGAGACTGGAGTTCCATCACTGTGTGAGAGTGCTCGTGTCAGATATGGAGCATCCACCAGAGGAGACTGTCCCAGTCCAAGAGCATTACAGACTCGGGCTCCGTACTGACTGACTGACATACTGACTGACAGCTTTATTGCATCCCTAGAGGAATGGGGATGAAAGGCACTCATGAAGAGGCCTTACAAACACAGACCATACAAAGTCATGCACAGTAAGAATTGCTTGTTCTTATGTATACATTCTTGTTTCTTTGTATAGCTTCCATATCTTTTTGGCTGACAACACACTCTTGCGTGTATTGTACAAATACAGCCGTCGGAGAAGCCTCACTTTTTACATTCTTGCTACAGTGCCTTTAAACTTTTGCTCTGGCCTCAAGGAATAAGGAATTACGGATTTAATAAGAAATTCTCATGAAAATTGTGCAGTTATAATTCAAGACAGATGCAGGGTAGGGGGACTACGGTGGCCACCTCTTTGTATTCCACTTATTAGTGTGTCGCTGGCATCTATAATGTAGCAATGGGGGAATGGCGGTGGGGATGTGGGGCACTGAATACCACTTTCAACTCCGGCTTTTGGATTTTGCAAGTCTCAAATCGTGGATTTGGTTTTACAACACTTCACTTTGCAACCTGCTTTGTGTGATGATAGAGAGAGAGAGCGAGAGAGAGACAGAGAGAGAGAGAGATTTTAGGGGCAATTTTGTCCATATTTCCCTGCTGTTCTACCTGCCAGTGCATGACATTTTTATTCAAAGAAGTGACATGAAATAGACTAATGCACCCCTTTCCCTCTAGTTCCCACATCTTCGTACTCTGTGGCTAGCATCCCTATTTTCCCTCCATGTATTATTTTTGTAGTCATCTAAATTGATCCACGGTGAAGCCAGACAAAGATTGCTCTATATTTAATGTCTTTCACCAGGCACATTAAGAGTGCAGTTTGTATGGGGGTGCTGTGACATTAATAATTTAATTGCAGCAGTGTATCTGAATGCTGCGGGAGCGCCAAGTGATGGATATTTTTAATGATATGAAGAGTGAAGCCCAGAAAGATCAATGGCAGCACACACACACACACACACACTCTCTCTCTCTCACTCTCACGCGCAAACACACACACACACGCACACACACTGTCAATGTGAATCTAAGGGCCTGGCGAGGATGATTGCGCTCCCACAGTAACATTGTTTTGGTTCATAAGCCGTCTGGTCCGATCTTATGGGCTGAAGGTCTCCGGCCCAAATGACTCTGTCCCCTTTGCTGGGGCTGTCAGAACTGACAGTCCTCATGTTTATTTCATTTTGTGTCTGGGCTGTCTCGTTTCCCTATCCTCCAATGTCATTAACGCTCCGAGCCAGGACCCTGCAGTGGCGCGCCTAATGAATTCCTCTGCGGCTCCTCTCTCCCCACCTAGTTACCCCAGCACAAGGTGTCAAATTAAAACAGCCTGGGAAAAGAGAGAGGAAACAGTTTGTGTATGTATGTCTGTCCGCGTGTATAGGGTTACATGTATGTCCTTGTACTGCATGCTTGCGTACACAAAAAAGGTTGGGATTGAGAGAGTGTTGATACGCTGCTGACCATTGAGATGATGACAGGTGAAAGAGAAAGACGAGGTGCCAAGGTCAAAAGGAAACGGCACAATGAACTCTTTCCTTTGAATAAGAATATAGTCAACAGCAGTGAATGAAAGCACCGCTATAGCAATGGCAGCGTGAGTTTGATGCGAGAGGATCCTATCATAAGAGAACTGTTTCTGATGTTGACATGCTGTTTTAACCTCTTTTGATTTTTGCTTTGCTCGATTATCATCTGTTACCTGATGATAAAATGTTGCATCCGACTTTTAGAATCTCTCGGATAATTTGGTGAATGAAATCACCAGCGGTGAGGGTGCCTGGGTGATTGCTAATTGTGCTTATTTAGTTGTCATTGTGATAAGCGTAACGAGGCTAGACGTGTTATTGAGCTGTGAGATGAGAGTGGGAAAGCATGTTTTCTCACATGATCACGTACGTTGTGATGGAGCCTTTATGTGTCATTCGTGTGGGAAATGCGCAGTTTGAATGATGTTTTGATTGATTATAAGCTTGTGCGTTTAGTAAGGCCAGCTATTGTTATAATGGCACTCCTGTCCCCCAATGATTGGGATGCACCAGGCTGTGTGCTACCTTATGATTATATGGGGTACATGTTGGGGCTAAGCGAGGCCGGCACTGTGACCACAGTGCTGCTGCTGCCAGAGTGTCAGAGGAGCAGGCCTCCCTGTGTGGCTCTCTCTATTCCTCTGACAGCGCCAGAAGATGGAAAATGGTGTCAATCAATTCATCAGAGCAACGCGGGTGGCTGTGCTGAGAGGAGAGCTGGGGGCGTGGTAATGGCAGCATAGAGGAGGAGCGCAGCGCGTGATTATGGATCCCTGCTGCAACTATTTCCCCTCACCACTGCAGCTGAGGCTGTATGGCCTTAATGGACTGACTGCACACCCATCGTTCCATAGCTGCAAGGATTCCTGTGGAGTGTCCGTAGTGGAGCACAGTGGCAATCCAGCGAGTGAGCAGTGTTGTCTTGTGGGAGTATCCAAGCTCTCCGGAAGGCCTCCTTCCCAGCACCCCTGCATGTGCCATAGTTACAAGGCTGTTTTGGATCACTCAAAGCCCACAGCTTGTTAGACTGAAAGAATGTGCTGTTAATTAAAGATATGTAAATATGCTTGAATGGGCTGCATTTTCACATTAGGAGAGATTTGCGGAATCGGTGCTGTAATGTATTTTAATTAAGGATTAATTAAAAAATAATGGGGATTTTATTTCGCCTGGCAGACTGGGTTTGGACGTGACGCTGGCGTCTGCTGTGAGCTCATCAGTGGAATATCGAGCACCTTGCTTGCTCGGCGGGAGCAGGGGGGAGACTCTCAAGGTCTCCTGAAAACAAAAAGCTCTGGCCCCTCAGAAAGAAAGCACACTCATTTACGGCGGGAGGGAGTGGCCAATGCGCTCGCTGGCTTAATTAAATTTTTTTCTCCCCTCCACCCTCACCCAGCCTCTTCTCTCTTCTTCGGCTGGCAGAGCAGCAGAGTGGCTCTGAGACACGCAACACTAGTTGTGCTGGCAATTATGTTAATGGGATGCTATTAGGCCATGATTCCGTATGAGCGATCGGGGAGAGGAAGAGCCCCGGCGGCAGAAAGCGATAACGGAGCGTGAGCCTCGCTGATACCGCTCCAGCAGGGGCATCTGCATAATGAACCCTCCCCACTAACGAGGGGCGTGGCCTCGACACCGAGCCACTTAGAGAGCTCAGGAGTCGCAGCGTGAGGCAGGCCGACAGCGAAAGCACAATGTGACAAAAAGATTCATGGACTTCACTAGTCATTGCAAAAACCCATTTTGGCTAGAATGTTATTGTAGCATGTGCATTCGTCAGTTGGTTCAGAGGCGCTGCTCATGTTTTCTTCCAGTGCTAGACATGTCGTCACGCTTTCTTTTCCTGAAGAATTCAGGAGAAAGTATCGACTCACTGTTTGGCCGGCTTAGTGTTTCAAAGGTCCTTCTACTGGTGATGGGTAGTTCATTCACATAGCATTTGTTTGTCAGTATTGTCAACTAGCAGTTTATACCGAAGAAATCATGAGCCTCCTATAAAGAGTTAAGATATCAATCATTCACTATACATTCTTTTTCAAGTATTCCTTTTTTTTACCCTTTCCTCCTGTTCAGAGTCAAGATCTTGCACCCCATATACAGCGCAAACACACACACACACACACACACACACGCACACACAAGTGCAGACATATGCACCAACACACTGGTGCTTTTTTGGTTGTATGATTCACAAAGCATTAAGAAGCAAGTACCTTGGGGCACCAAAGCGCTGTGGATTCCTTCAGTAGCTAAAATAAAAGGAGTTGATATTAATACCATATTAATACTTGCAGAGGCTATGTGCTCATGTTATTGATCCCAATCTGCACAATTTATTATTAATTTGGTTTGCGCTGTGCAACATCTTTATTTATGCATTGCATTGCTCCTCTCTCTTGCTGTCTTGATGTATTTTTTGTGCATTGCTGTGTGTCCATGCAGTGTGTGTATTTTCCTGTGGTGTGGCCTGTCGTCTTTAGACGTAGCCTCAGGATTTGATCAGAATGATCTCAGGGCCCCAGGGAAGACATTAAACACCCAGAATGCCCCTCAGGCTGCTCTCCCTCCTCTCTTTCTCAACCTTTCATTCTCCCTTAATGAGAACTCCTCCTAATTATTTCAGTGGCTGGAGCGTGGGGACACAGGCAGAGTTAGATCCCCTGCGCTCGGACGTGACTGCTATGCTGATGAAGGCAGGGGATCAATAATTTAGGCCCTAGCCTTAATGGTGGGGTGAGGAGAAACCGATACATCTGAGTCAGAGATTACATTTTAAAGGCACAACCCAGCTCAAGTCAGACTGCTGGAGTTAACTAGAAACCCCTGAATGTGTTTGCTGTAAACGGCTGACACCGTTATGTTTGCTGGAATTCTTATGACATTAGCTTGAAAGACAAGTATGTATCTAAGTAGTAGTTTACCTAGCTTTGTGTACTGCTGCATTCAAGTATTGCATAGGAAGTCACTCTGGAAATACCTCGCTTTTCAAGCGAGATTTTGCAAAGAAGTACATGGGGATATAATTGATTTAGAGGCACAAATATTGACAGTATCTTACCAGGTTGGTGCCCATTCCTCAAACCACTCCTGCAGAACAACGGTTCTCTGAGCATTTCTCTGGTCATCTTGCTTTAGAGGGTGCACACATAATCTTTAAGTGTACAGAGCCTCAGCTCTATGAAGCCCTTCCATATCCCTCTGGGGAGGGATCCATGCATCTTTTAAGGACTCTTCACATCAAGAAGGCCTGAGTAGAGTACCCTGCAGTCTCTCCCTCAATTATTAAAGCTAGGATTCTGATGCTCTGTTTTAACTTAGCCTTGGAAGAGAAAAGAAGGGAGCCACATGCAAAGGGCAGTAGCCTAGCCAAGCCTCACATCCCTCCCCCGAAGGAAGATGGTGACAATTTTCCATGGCAATTTATTAGAAGATTCTTTTTTTATGGAAACTTGGAGGAGGTTGTGAAACATTCATATGGATTTCATATTGCAGACGTTCCCTCTTCAAACAGAATGATTCACTGCGGGTTTGCATTACAGTTTTCCAGGGCCCCATACACTGTCACTGTGCACTAGAAAAGGACTGTGCGCAATTAAACAGGGGATACATTTGCTCGCAATGTTTTCCTTTGATTGATGTGTGAGGGCTGTGGTTTGAACTGTAGCGAAGTCCAAATGGCTGAGATTGAAACGTTAGTTATGACTTAGCCTGACAAACAATAACATCAACAACAGACATCATTGTCCTCGGCACTGGATCCTGTAGAAGTGGGAGAAATGAGTGATGAACCAACTAAACATGAGACAGGATCTCACATTATTCTCATCATCACTATGTAACGTGAGTAGATTATATCATGGGTACCGACTCGGAGGTCGGAATCCCACTTGGTTTGATTTGATGTCATTGTTTATTTTTTCATTTAAGTGGCGAGGAATTCTTGCAAACTCCAAAACTCGTTTGGCTCATGGCCATGGCATTCATATAAACTCCATCCATTGTCTCTCTGAATTGTAGCTGTCTCTAACTGCGATTAAATATTGATATCCATGTAAACACTCATGCCGTATTGAGTAGTTTATTCAGAGTCACAGTCTCCCTCTGCAGTGTGGAATGAGCTGCTATTAGGTTGAAAAATAGGCCCATTGTTTCTGGACTCGCTGTTGATTTATGGTGACAAAATAAAGTGTTCTAACACCGAATTTAAATGAATGCTTGCTGATTTCCAACGAAGGTGTCGATGAATTTCAATAAGTCCTTTTGTCCGTACAAAGCTAACATGCACGCTCTCGGTTTGCACTACACGTGAAGCTGATACGAGCAGCGATGGCTGTTGGGAGTAATTTAATATTGTCTTCCGCAGACATAAATATTCCGATAAGACAGAGGATTAATACGGGGTAATTGATACATGGACAAGATTTATTCAGCATCCACAATCAATCAGCACAGCACTCTGTGAAGTGGCTTGTTACATAAAAGCGACTTGTGTCTTTGGTTGTACCATTTGCATGAGTGCAGTCCAAAGTGTGGCCTAAATGCTTGCAAATGGAGGTTTGGAGGCTGCAGCTCTTTCTCTGCCATCTGTGTATTCATTTGTATTTTCTTCTCTTCTCGTTAGCTAAATGGTAAATGTGCATTCTCTTCATCAGTGCACGTATTGCCGTATGCCGTATTGACGTGTTCGACATCAGGCAAATAGTGAGTCGTATCCCAAGATTAGCTGGAGGCTCAGTGGAACTCACTACCACCTGCGTCTTTCATCCTACATAGCAATAGTTGCCACATACTGAGGAAATAGTACTGCAAAGGAGACACCCCCTGTTCTTCTCTGTCTCTCTTTCTCTCTCTTTTTCTCCCTTAGTCTTCTCTCTGAATAATATATCTTCTGCCAGCAGAGTTTTTCATTTTTTTGTGTTTTTTTCCCTCAGTCTTTGCCTGATATCTCAGGGTCAACTCAATGGCTATGCGAAATAGAAGCTTTATAGACTCTTACTGTGAGACGTTACACTATGATGCATAATAGAGAGGAAGGGAAGTGTGTGTGTGTGTGTGTGTGTACATACATACAGTATACCATGAGCCGTGTCTGAAATGCCATGCTCTTGGGAGAGAGAAGCTATCCACATATAAGAAATGAATGAGGTAATGTGCTGGGAGGTAATGGGTTTATGCAACATACTGGAACAGAGGAGCTCATTAGGAGACTGGAGACTTAACCCCAGTGCTGCCTGCCCTTACTCCCTTTGTCATAGCAGACTAGTGGAAGCCAGGGAATTTAGGCTGGAGGGGGAATCCATTTTGGGAGGTGGAATTCAATACTGGGCGCTTGTTGGAGTCCTAGTACAGTGGCACAGGTGAGATGCTTTGTGTATGAAATGGCCTTTCCTGATGCAGCAAACGGCCACGTAGCTTCTATCAGTAGGGAAGCACAATCAATAGGAAAGCATTCAGTCTTAATACTATACAAGTGACCAGTAAGTCATGTTCGATGTTTATAGAACAATCATGGTCAGTAGTGGTCAGGATCTAAATCCCCACACATGCAGGTCAGTGAGTGCTAAATATTAGAATATCTTGTTGAGGATTTTGTTGTGGAACTAGTGTAGTATTTTGTTGATAGTTGCAGGCAGGGCACACAACATGGAGAGATTTTGCTGGACTGGAAATCCAAGGATGGGCATTCTGCCATCTACAGTGTTATCACACATCACCGGACAGCACATCAGCTGGTTAAAGTGTGCTGTGTGCACACTACATGATTTTGTCAATATAATAGTGCAGTGTGTAACATGGTTTGATCATGTTTTGTTGGTATGATTGAGATGTAGCTTACATCTTTGGGGTTTGTCTGTCTCTGCAGTGCTTTTGGTAAGATTTGGCTGGCAAGCAAACAGGCAGGCAGGCGTCACTGGGTTTCTGGCCTGTGTGGAGACAGAGTTTCCGGTCTATTTCCAGCGCTGCCTTGTTCATTCTAGGTGACTGGGGGGACTGTGTGTCATTAAAGGCCCGTCCTCTGCCTCTACCCAAGTGTGAAATGCTGCGCCTTAGAGATGCTGGTCTGCTTTTGTTTGTTCGACCAGTTTGTCGCAACTCGGAAATCCTGGACAGAAGGTTAGTGCCACTCTTAGAGGTCAAAAACAAGCTGCACTGTTTAAATTACACTTTTCCGTATTGTTCCATTTTCTTCAATGGGCTACAACCTATGGATATATGCTTATTATAAATAAATCTCCTACGTGTCATTTTTACTTCAAATCTCATTGAATTGAGTATAGATTATTTGGATTACTTCTGACTGCATAGACCTATTGAAGGAATACATTGTACGGTATATAACTTTGTCATTTACTCAAAGAGGATCTAATACTGTCAGATTGGAGCAATGAGGCTGTTGGGACATATTATGATAACAATAAAGTTGGCCAATTATTCCCCTGTTGACAGTTTCCAAACCATTTTATAGTAGATTCAAAGATATAAAGCTTTATTGGATAAAAAGATAAGGGACAAAACATTATATGGTTTTCCTGGCTCTGGTTTATACTATCCATGTTATAGGTCCTTCTTGACATTTAAAACTTTATTGACAATACTTTGAAATCTGGGGGAAGTATATAAAATGAGAAATTTATTAGACTCTGTGCCCTTTCGTATAGGTTGTGTTTGAAATATTGTATAGACATAGACAGATGAACTCAGCCCACATCTTTTTAATGCTGCAATCAGTAATCCCTAGCAAATGATGTGCTGCAAAGAGCAGTTAACAGATGCTGAAATAAACGGAACATGATATATCAATATTTAGCATCACAGATGTGATGTGGCATTTTATAATGCCAATAATCTCCCAATTGACCCTGTAAGTAGGGAACAGCTGAGTGTCTGCTTTAGAAAATTCAACAATACAATGCTTCAACTCTAAATAGGTGGTAGATATCAGAAGAGACTCTATTATATTTGTTATTTCAAAATATCATATGTACAGCATTTTATTCTGAGTCGTTCTCTAATGATGCACAGAGCAGAAGTGTTGTATATTTTCTGCACAGAGAATGATATGTTATAGAGCAGGTTCAGGGAAAGCTATAACAGCCTTTGTTAAGCTGGCGCCTTTTTCCTGAGGCAGGTGCGCATCCTCAGCCACGAGAGCAGAATTTAAAAGGAGCTGGGGAGGTAGGCTCTGCGGGGAAACCAAAGTAGGAAGTCAATAAGGCCTGAATCTTTTATGAAGGCAGAGGTATTCAGATCACAGCTCGGCTGACAGAAAGAGCAGCCTGCTGCTTATATGAGGAGACAGAGCCTAGTAGAGGTCTAAATCTCTCCCAGATTTACCTCAATCCTCATTAATGCAAGAGCTGCTTCACATAATGTCTTGTGCCTCATGGTTGAAGGGGGTGAGAGTTTGCTTCTGTGGTTTTTATTTTTTTTACACGGTATTGTGAAAAATAAATAACAATGTGCCATTACAACCAATCATGTCATAATAAACATTAACATTATATTTAGGGAACATGACACAGAAGTAATAAACATCCTGGAGTTACATATGAATTGCTAATTGACTATAACTCTCAAAATGTGTGCCCTAGATCAAGCCTAACTCAGGTGTTGTTCTCAGGTGTGTGTGTGTGTGTGTAGGTGTGTGTGCGTGTGTGCGCCCAATGTCATTCCTCTTTAGGGAGATGCTATTTTTTTCACAGGATACTGGTCACAAACACTTTCCACTCTAGCCCATGAATTTCGCTCAGGGCAGCATCACCTCCTGGTTTGTCAAAGTCATTATGATCAAGTCGATCTCGGATGAAAGTAGCTTAAACAAGAAGAAGCTGGCAGAAGCCGCTGTGTTGATAGATTGTTCTCTGGCCAAAATATTCCGTAGATATATATAGCGTGTATTTGTTTATATTTTACCGCTATCTTTCAACCGACAAACAGTTTCTGCTGGGCCGAAAGACACCATTTACTATACATGATCTCTGTACCTGCCTACCTGACTTGAAGTGAGGGTGTGTTTTGTTTTGAGAGACAAAGTATGTCTGAGTTGCTGTTGTTTACCAAGGCTGAGTCTGGGGAAGTTTAAGTTGTTATTGATTAGCGAGACAGAGTGCATCTGAGAACTGTTGTTTTGTGAAGTGAAGCATCAGTAGAAGAGCAGAAGAGAGTCTGTGCTGCGGTGTGAACTGAAAATAGCCCATCACCACCTAATCAAATGAATGCACACTTACTGTTGCCCGATCTAATTTAGCAAGCGGATGAAATGCACAAAGACATGAAATGACATCAGATGAAAAGGGAAAATCTTAATTTCAGTGGGAAACAAATATCCAGCAGGGCTTTAATAGATTCCTGGAAATGTAACATTGATGTTGGCCTGCTCATTCATGATATCTCCTCAGCGCACAAGGAGGAGCAGGTGCGGCATTGCAGAAAGGTCGAGGTTGGTCTTTGTGAATGTTGGCCAGCTACACCAGGGCTGGGAGATGTCCACAATAACAGACCTTTTTTATGTCCTGCTTCTTTCCCAGGGATGCTCTGGTGGCTCTCATTGCAATTAAAACCAAGTGTCCATCAGAGGCTATCTCTGCTCTGTGTGGCCCATATGTTTGGGTGCTGATAGAGCGTGGATTACTCTGTTTGGGACACAGATAACAGGCTGTTTATAACCTTGGCAGAGTCTGGGGCCTAATCTGGCAGGAGCATATTTCCCCTTGCTCCCCGATAAAGGCCTGTTAGCAGCTTTATCACACGGGCAGATAGAAGTCGAGCCAGAGCGAGACGAGCACAGCACTGAGCCCAATCTGGCACCGCACACACGGTTCTGCTGCTTTATTTTTAGAAGCCTTGTCATCCCCCCCCCCCAAACACACACACACACACACACACACACACATACACACACATAGCCAACCCCTTTCCTTGTCAGAAACAGCAATTAATTTCTACATCTGCCTTTGCAGGCAACGCAAAGACCAACAAACAAATTAAAAGGACAATGTCCCCATTCATCATTATAGGGTTTGGGGTTGCAGTACGCCTGCACATGTAAAAAGAAACAAGACTATGAAGATGGAGGCCATTCTCTCTTGTACACGTCATAATGTTTTATCATAGTTTGTTACATATAATGTAGAACCTAGAAGTAATTAGCCTGCTACTGCAAGAGATCTGGAAAACAGACCTGCAGACAGGACATTACAGCGTTTAGAGGGCAACTCTAATTTGGGGGGATTTTATGAATGGGTATCTCAAATTGTTTTTGCAAAATATTCAAAGGAAGATTGTACAGCTTTTTTCCTGCTCATACTTTTAAGTTTCCAAGGGATATTCATGTGCCTGCGCTGTTGTTTTCCCTATCCCATCTTGATGGCTCTGCCTCGGCACAATTAGAGAGAGCGCTCCTTTCACAGCCAGAGAAAATTGTCGTCCTCTGTAAATTGCTTTGCTGCAGCTTAAAGAAGATCTCTTGTTCCCTTCTCATTCAGTCTTTCTTACCAGCTCCCACTCTCCCCCTCTACCAGGAAAATTGCTTTCTCGCAATCAACAGATTGCTTGCTGCACTTAGGGGTAAATACAGGTAGACTAGAGCATTAGCATAACATTATTCAGACAAGTGTCAACCTCTAGGCAGTTAACACTGCATCTAAGCGCAATGTGAGGTGAAATGAAGTGCTAGAGACTTAGGGAAGCTGCTGTGGCAGAGATTTTCAGAGGTGAGAGAGAAGCTGGAATTGGCCAAAAGACTACGTACTTCAACTTTTCTTCACATGCAAAAAAAACAAGTCATCTGAAAGGAATTCAAGCATGGAAAAGTGAATCGGACGACAGCGGATCTTGCTGCAAGGTGACTTAACGTGTAGGATTCACTCCCTTTCAGCAGGATGTGCTTGCCAGGCTTGTGCAGGAGCTAGATCTTGGACTCTCTGGAGGTCTGCAGCATCTAGGTCAGGCTGGTCTCATAATCCATCCAGAATGCTGATGATGGGACTGCAAGCCATGATAGGCTAGATGGGAAAAAGGCTTTATGGGTACAGTGGTGATAAATGACACTGTTTCTAACAGGAGACTAAAAACAGAGGGTGATGGGGAGTGTTATGTCAGCACAGCAGACCACTATAGAAACTCTTTCAATGCCTTTTCATTTACATCAGCTAACTCAAATTAACCTCACTAGCATCAGTCTAATGAAGTTTCCTCAGTCAAGCCACGTATGATTTGATACACTCGTGTACGCTCGTCCTCGGGGATGGGCTGTGAAGTGCAGCAGGGGTGATCTTCCACCGGGGAGACTCTCTCTCTTTCCTCCTCCATTACTCCATCCCTTTCTCTTCTCTCTCTTGATTGACAACAGGGGTTCCTTCTGACCTACATTTGCATGCGCTCTGTGACCCAGATAGGACCCACGTAATGAGCCGCTCGGCCATTTTTCAATCTTGAGTAGCAACTTGTGTCGCTTTTCGTCCTGGTTACGGGGGGTGTTTAGCTGTGTTGCAGTAGCAGTGTCCCCAGGGCCTTCTGTCTGGGGCTGCAGGGCTGCACAAAGACAGTTTCCCATCCAGACGTCTGCCTGGCCACCCAGGCCATTCTAGGTCATCTGATCACTATTTACGGTGATTACTAATCAAGGACCCGTGTTCACGCTATATCCCAGAGACGCAGAGGGGAAATCATCAGTCAGATTTTAATCTTATCTGTCTGGCATAATATCATCACTTTTAGTAAGTGTCTTCCTGAATATGGCAATAAAGGAAAATTCCATTCAGACTCCTGTGCAGAGCATTGGGCTGTAATGTAATCTGACTGTGCGATGCCTGTTATTGTTTCCCCCAGAACACCAGGAACAGTCAGCATTGGCAGCATCTTGTACACAAATAGAGAGATCCCCCGGGATCACACTGTGGATTCCACTAGCGAGCGTGAAAGCCGTTTCGTGCTCTCAAGACATGTAGCCTGTGTTAGTGCAGCAGCCATCACAGCACACTTGTCGGATAAACACAATAATCACACTCTAAATATGAGTAACTTCTTCATAAAGACATTTTGTCAAGATAGAGAACAGATAGTTCTCTTCTCTGACACATTAAAGAGTATTGAGAAAACAAACCACCCTTTCTGTTCTTTCACAGGATTGTCAGATCATATAGAGTTTTCTCAACGTTGTACATGTTCCTAGTGTTTCAACATCCTTGCACCTTATCAAGTACACAGACATCGTAGACATGCATAGAGTTACAGTGGAGATATAAAATGAGACAACTAGGAACAATGGTTTCATTTCCTGCCTCTCCACAGCGTGATGTCCAAGTGTCCAAGTGTGATATCATGTGAATAATCTTACTTTCATGATGACAATTTTCCATATTCCTGATGTTGATGAAGATCCTTGCCACTGTAACTGTTACAGCTGTATGAAATAAAAATGAGACATATTCTCCTAGAAATTGCCTTTATTTTCATTCATTTCATTCCTGCTTTAGTCCACCTCATTTCAGATAATATTGCTCCCATCTGAGCTGAACAATCAGAAAGAAAACCTTTTCTAGTGGCTGCATTAGACCGCCTTTCATTTTCCTTGGGCCCGCAA
>OOFE01011344.1:0-13937 GCA_900323365.1 Monocentris japonica
ACTCCATATATGAGCCCCTAACTGAGGATAGCTGTGCCAAGAATGGGGTTGCGAGACACGGAGCTGGGCAACTGTAATTTAATGACAGATCAGTACCTGTTGACTGATCAGAACAAACAAGCATACATACAGAAAACATATATACACATCATCATGAAAGTATTATATGCCCTGTGCTGCTCTTATCGGGAATACATCTTTGTAAATACCTACAAAGATGAAAGCATTGTAAAACAAAAGAGAAAGACTTCTTGCTCCATTACATTCACATCTTTAAAGCAATGCGTCATCCTTATTGCATCTCCGTTACCCAATGACAACTAGATTGCTGATCCTTTATTGACAGCATGTTTCTGGTCCATGCCAGGAAGGCTCACTTCAAACCCAACCAGACAAATCCAGATAGCAATAGCTTCAGAGCAAACAACAAATTTGTCCCCATGCTGTGCACTGTTAAATTGCACTGCCATCTTTCAGACCTCACTCCGCAGGACTCTCAGGCTTCTGACTCCCAACATCCTGCTGATGGAGGGAAACTGATCCGGGTCTGACTGCGGGGAGCTTGGCCACTCATTTCTCTCTCTGAGCCTCCCAGAAGCAGTTCAATACCACCTCAACATTTAAGGGGTGAAGTCAAACCCCTCTGGCTCTATGCGGCAGTGCAGAGAGGGGTGAGAGGAAAGGGTTGATATGATGTTTTTGACATGGCTGTGAAGATGATGACAAATCGATGTGATGCACAAAGTTTGACAGCAAGAAGTCCAGGGTGGGAAGTTTTAGAGGATGTCTAAGTCCTGGTCTGTCAAAATATACATCTTTAGTAATGTGCTGCTTGTGCTGAATGTGACTTGTGACATTGACATTATGGGCTCTATTTTTGTGAATCAAGGCGCAAGTCCCAACAAAGAAGAAACCATTTCAATATTATCAGAGGCAGAACGATGATGGTAAAAAGAGAATTATATGGCAGGCTGGTTTACCAGTATCATACAGAATTTTAAGTGTTTATTCTCCCTGTCTTTTATTGATATTAAGAGATTGCAACCCCGATCACCATGTTTCCTGTGCGTAATGATGCAGGGAAAAGTTGTCGTTGCGTTTTCAGAATAACCTCTATATATTTTGAACTTTGCAACATCATGCTACTGTAATCTTCATAAATTACGTGTAAATTAAGCGTGTAGAACACAACATAAAATTTCAAAAATTGCATAACCTCAATGTACAGTACAGTAAACTGAAGTTGGGTGAAGCAAAACATAATGTACAGTAAAAAATAATTCCCAACTATTCAACTATCTAAAATAAGGAATTAAAACAGTTGGTACATAAAGAAAGAAAAATCACATTTATTCTGCCTCAGCATCCTGCCTCCGGGCGGGATCAGGCCAGAGGTTTTTGTCTACATCAGCAATGTTAGCCCTGGCCAGGCAGTGGGGGAAGGGCTGCTTTGTGGTGTGCCTCCTTCATTGCCCAGTGTTTGCACCTTGGGAATTGTGTGTGTGAGTTCAGGTTGTGATGACTTGAGCTAATTACACTGAATGCCAGTGCTTCCTGAATGAGCACATGGTGCAACCTGTGCTTTATGAAGACATTTGTGGGTCGAGTTTTGCACAAAAGGTTCAACCAATCTGCAACATGTGTGAAAGCAGGTGAAGAGTGTTTGTAGTTTTGGGGAAATTATTCTTTCTTTTGATAGCTGATGTAATGGTTTGGGATGTTTTGCTCATAGAACCAGTTTTAGTGTTTGTAAGTGATTGAGAAAAACTGTAATAGCATATATGTGTGTGTGTGTGTGTGTGTGTCACTGCATGTACCAAACGCATGGTGGAGAGCCACAAGTTCAGGAATGGGACATTGTCAAATTGGTCACCGTCTGCAGTATAATGCCCTCCCTCACCCATGAAATGAGTCAACACCATCTATCACCTGCATGCTAATGGCCATCACACCAAGTCAAATTTAAACACCTGCCTTTTTTGAATGCCTTTCATTTTGGTGATATCAAAGTTGTGAGAGGCTTAAAGCGTAGCAGGCGGTAACACCGGGAATAACTTTGACTACTTCTAGACTGCCTGTGATTTCAAGGTTAACAGTGTTGCAGAGCTAACTTTTCCAAAGTAGAGGGTACAATGCTTTAAATGAATTCTGACTTCATTCATTTCAAACTGGTGAACACAGGGAAGAACAATGCCTGAAGGTCAATGTCGCTTCCCATCAGTTTCAAATGGAATTCATTCATGTTCAAAACGTATTACATTCACCTTCAAGTATGAAAGATAGATTGAACTGGCAGATAAGTATATATTGTCATCCTAATATGTGATGCCAGAATACTCTTGGTCGCTTATATCGTATTTACATTGCAGATGTTGGATTGCCATTGGATAGAGCCCAGCTGTCAGTTCAGAGTAATGAATCAGTAAATAACAGTCCGTCTTTTGCACGTCAATTTCCTTTCTAGTGAAAAGTCTACTAAACATGAAATGATAAAACACATAAAAACACAGTCTCGATAAATCTGCCAGTAAATGTGATATTGGAGCACAACTCCTTCCATGTGCAATGAAAAGTTGTACCAACCAATCACCAGCCCCCTCTCTACCTCTTATACCCATGGGCCAATGCAGGTAAACTAAATCGTTCCTCTGGCTGCCATCATAGAGCGTTCTCCGTCGCTCTTTGTTGCGAGTCGACGTAGAATGCAATGACAAAAGGAAAGCAAATTCTGACCTACATCAAAGTGACGTTGCCTCTGGTGGTCTGAAGAGACCGGAAGATTTCAAGATGTGTCATGTGACAATATGCTTGGAATGAATTTGTGCAACCAGGCCATGCAAGGGTCTTTCACAAAGAAAGGGGCCATCAAAGAGATAGAAGATGGACTTTTTCCAGTACATTCATTTTTTATGGAATATGAATCATAAAAGACTGAGGCATGCTTGAGACCGACTGAAGGTTGAAGGTGGTCATGTTCACTATGTGGAGTGAATATTATGAGCTTGGTGCTGCAGTATATTTAGATGATCTATTAAAAGAAGTGAGCCGATGATCACAAACTAAGGACAAAAGTAAAACACTCATCATAGCCTCATAATCAGGTATTATGAAGCATTCCGGATAGTGGAATTAAAAAACAACAAAATCAGTTTTGGTCATGTCAATGCAAAGCTTCATTCACTTGTGGAAATCACAACTGTTTCTCTGTCATCTTCCACTGTACTGTAAAACATCTTGACGCCACATACTGGGATGTCCTCAAAACGTCCTTCTACACTCGTGCACTTCCTGGATGGGGCACATCCCATTACATTTACACATTCTTTTTGAGGATACAGTGAAGTTTCTGGAACGTTCAGATAAGGATTCTAATTTTGCGAGCCACTGCACTTTGTGTCGACCACTAATAGCTAATGGAGTAAATAATTATAAAGTTACCCTGCGATAAATCTGATTAGTTTCTCTCTCTCCCTCTCTGCACTGAAGGAGTCTGAGGGAGTATAGGTCTGTTTTGATATAATTATATAAACTCCAGCTTAATGCTAATCCATAGACTATTTTAGAGAATGATGGAGTCTATTGTCAGGAGCAAAAATACCCACACTTCAGCTTGCAATCTACGCTGTAGATGGATTTCACCATCCTCATGACCTTGAAAAACTGACTAGCGTTAGTACCACTGTACACTAAGCTTTAGGGCTTCGGTTAATGTGAAAAAGTGAATTGCTCATTACTGTCGTACTGAAAGAAAAACACAAAAACAACTATGGAGATATTGGACTTAAGGCATGCAGTCACATTTTCTTTCACATCACTTGATTAGTTGTTTTTGAAAACTAGTGTTTCAGGGCTTCTCCAGCACCGCGCGCCCACAAATAAAACAACATTTTATAAACAATCAAAGTTTAAAATGAATAGTTCTACTAATGCAAAGCAAACAGTATGGTATAATCAAGAATGCACATATACATTATGGAGGATCGTCCTGTTAAGCTGAATGATGAAAAGTGGGACACTGTGTGGACAATGGGCTTAGATGAATACTGCATTAGCTGAGAGATCACTTTGTGTGTTTACTGATTCGGAGAGTCAATTTAAACTGCTGGCCACTGGAAATAGGCAGGTATGAATCAGAGCCCGTCAGAATGTTATAAAAATGTAAATATAGTTGGACTTTTGTAAGCATGTTTCATCATAATGTATTTTACAAAGTCACGATATCACGTTCAGTGATATTTGTTTTACTGCTTGACATGCATGACATGACTCCTGCATGAGTGAAACCCACAACCACTTGAGGTAACTATTGGTATATCATTACAAACTCCACTAAGTACTGAGCCTGCAAACGCTCAGGGACTCAACACACACCCCTCACCCCCTACTATTCGACTTCTCCCACTCACATCACATTTCCTGACACCCACATCCCGTCAGCCCCTATCATTTCCTCATTCCTGCTATCTGCACCATTCGGAGTGTTCGTTTATTTATTTTTGCCCAGGAGATGATTTCCTTGTGAACCATTTCACATCTAGACAATCATTATTTGCCTCAGAGAAAAAGACACTGAGCAAAGTAAAGCATCAACATGTGAACCCAGAGCCAGAGGTGGTGGTGGTATAGAAATGTCCGGGTAAGTAATCAAAGACTAATCCCTCTCTGCCCATTGACATGGAAGGCTTCCGTCAACCCCCTGGGGGACCCCGGTTAGATTTTGACCTTTCCGTTTGGCTGAGAGGATAATTGATGAGAGATTGTGGCAGTTCAAGAGAGTGCAGTCTCCCTTTAGATCTACAGTGTAGAGTACAGTGCAGTAACATCACAACTTGTACTGTTTTAAGATGCCACAGGGACAGGGGAAATATCACTGAAAAGGACACACTCTCCTTGGTGGTCTCCTCTTCTATTAGTTGTTTGTGTGAGTACACTGATGGGTAGAAAAAGAGAGAAAATGCGAAATAAAATTAGAGACAAAGAGAAGAATTCAGGGCATATATGTACAAACAAGAGGCACCGGGGAGGCAAAAGAAGAGGAGAGTAAATGACAACTTTACAAATGATGTTTATTCATCTGGGTAGCAGGGAGGATCAATAATGTCCTGTGGTCTTCGTGTGGGAATAGCAGAGTCAGATGGCAGGGAAGGGCAATGCATATCTCTGGGGACAACAGAGACAAAGACCTCCAGTACTGAGCAAGACACCGGCGCCCTGATATAGGTTTCTGTCTGCCTCCCTCCCTCTGTCAGCCCATGGAAACTTCAACGACCTCATCTGGTAGAAGTCCCAACTGCGGTTGTGGTGGGATAGTGCAATCTTCTGCAATTTATGAATCATATTACAGTTTACAGGCAGTCTTTGCTCTGGATGCTTTTACACTTAGAATAACTGAGCAGATGGGATTTGGTGAGTTCACTCGAAAATTGAAATGCTAGATGGTTGTCATAATGAGAAAATTCATGATTTCTGGGTTGTATGACATTCAGACGTTCAACTCTCTGATATCAGAGGTCTATGTTTTTGTAATGCATCAAAGATTTACTGGACCTGAAATAAATTAGATATTAGCTCCAGGTCCAGGAGGTAAGGAAGATGACAAGTGGCTCATCTTCTGCTTCTGCATCCTTGCTTTCTGGACATCACTCTGCTCTCTGTGACCATAGCAGTGGACACTACAGTGGTCAATGCATTGGCCACTATGCCAATGTATTGACCTTTGACAGAGAGCATGAGAGGATTTCAAGAGACTGACTGTGTTACCAACTTAATTGCCTTTAGGGAGTGTGGAAGAAAACGTTAATATACTGTATGACATGAAGTAGTAGTAGTTGCAGTACAAGTATGCCATGCTGTATTTGTATTGATACTGATGCTTCATGTTAACTAGAGGATGACCTCAAGCCTAGCACTGGGTGTCTCCAAGTGATTTGTCTCCCAACACTGTTTTGTCTATTCTAGCGACCTTGTTATCACGACCTGAGGTAAACCTAAAGGGGCTTGTGTAACTTGTAGGTATAAAGATCCTGTTCACTCTTAGAGGGGCAGAGAAATGCTTGAATGCTGTTTGAGCTGGATGCTGATTTCTCTCCATGCTGCAACATGATGAAATGAACACTCTGCTTAAACAACTTTCAGGTTACAATTGACTTCTTTGGCACATTTCCACGACAGGAGCGAGCCAAATTCTTTTGCGAAGTGTGAATGGCTCTTCTTCAAGTGTATATATGTAGTCTGGGAAAAGAACATCACAAGACAAGACATAAACTAAAATTTTGGATCCTTATTCCTGACTACTCCCGGAAAATAGAATACCATTAATAAAAAATTAAAGGTTGGTTTAAAGGTTTTACGGGCCAGTGCCATCCACTGGGCACCTGAAAAATTCTGCCATTCCTACCAGGCTACATATATATTTTTTAACTTCTGAAGAAAAATAACCGTGGCATCCTGACCCAAACACATTTGAAGTTGCATTTTCCATATGATAAACAGGTACATACTTACTGTATAGCATCAGCTATGTTTTTAAATAACATTTTTCCTTTCCCAAAAGTTTGAATGTTGTAAAGATCTGTAATGGTGTAGGTTTGAAGCACCACATTATTTTGAGAGCATGAAGGAGAGCGAGACTAAGCATATAGCAATTGGCTCTCAAGGTGATGTCTGTTATTGAATTGCCTACGAAGTGTGAAATTCACACCAAGACACTCACACAAACGCTATTGTACGCACAAGCACGCTATCTGTAAACCCTCTGCAGCCCAAGGTTAGCTACATACAGTATGTATGGTTTTCACACAAATGAAAAATGATGGGGCTTCCGAAACACACAGGGCGATACAAGAAAGCTTTTCCTTTCTTCTTCTAGTTGATTCACATTTCGGTCTCTTTATCCTGTCATTGAAATGGTTCCATGCCCAAGCTTTTCAAGTGACCGCCGCACATGAATCTCCTCTTCCCCTTTAAAGCAGCTCTGAGTGGCATGACATCTTTCGTACTTTTCATTGCCATGGGGTGCTCACTTAAATCAAAATAGGTCAGTACATTTCCATTCAGAGTCTACTTCAGAATACCTCTTCAGAAACAAGCTGTGTGGATGTTTGCTGTGTATCTCTGAGGCACGGAGGAGAGGCATGTGGAGGGCCAGCTCGTGTAAAAAGGGATGGTGTTGACCTTAAACATGTCAGCCACAAGGGCGCTTAAACACTTTGGCTAAATGAAGGCCCAGTCAGATAGGCATTAAATGGGAACACGGTAAGCCCTTCTCCATCTCAGTATCCCCCTGTGACGTTCCACAATCAGTGAGTGTTCCTCAATTACAGCACTCTACCCACAAACATCCTCAGTCATGTGTAGACTCATGCACACACACAGAAGCACGATGGCCACTCACTGGCATTGCAAGACACATAATGTATGTACAACTGCTCTCACTCACATTGACAAACACGACTGCTGCTTTTCTTTTTGTTGTTGCTCTCTATATCATCTATATTTATGACACATCCCCAGGTTCATTGCAGCCCCACCACCCTCACACAATAGCCCCTTTTACATTAGAAAGAAATACACTTTCAGAACTGTTTTTTCTTTTCTTTTACCACTATTAAGCAATTCAGTCACTTTATCAGGTACAGCTCCCTGTTTACGCAAACAGGTTCCTTCTCCAGAGAGTGAGTCATGTGGCTATGACTCAATATATAAAACAGGCAGACAGGATAGAGAGGTTTAGTTACTGTTCAGCTACACATTAAAATGGGCAAGGCACATGATCTGAGTGGCTTTAAATGTGGTATGATTGTCTGGGGTATGTCCAGTTGACAAAAAAGGTTTTGTTGATGAGAGAGTTTAGAGAAGAATAACTTGACATGTTCAAGCTGACAAGCAAGGCCAAAAGTATGTAGAAACAGCTCAGTACAACAGTGATGTGCAGAAGGTCAGAGCACACAACTTGTTGAACGTTGAAGCAGATGTGCTACAGCAGCAGACCATGCTGATATCCACTCCTGTCAGCTAAGAATAAGAGGGTGGCTTTAGTGGGCACATGATCACCCAAACTGGACAATTGTATGAGTAGCAGGAGCCCTTGAGTCCATACTGCCCGGTTCTGGGCACACATTAGACTCCTTAGTACCAAATGAGCATTGTTTGAATGCCACAGCATACCTAGACATTGTTGCTGACCAGGTGCATCCCTTTGTGGTCACTTTCCACCTGTTTTCAATTGGATACTTCCAGCAGGATAATGCATCATGTCACACAGCATGCATCCTCTCAAGATGGTTCCAGGAGCATGACAGTGACGTTTGTTTATTCCAGTAGCCTTCTCACAACCCAGATCCCAACCAAATAGAGCACCTTTGGGATGAGGTAGAATGGGATGTTCGCAGCATGCATGTGCCAGAAGAATCTGCATGAACTGTGTGATGCTATTGAGTCACCATGGACCAAGATCCTTGTTGAAACAGGTTCTGCAAGATGCAAGATTTCATGACAGCGTTGGTGTCATGACAGTGTCCTCACTTGCTGTACTCAGGACACTGTCAGATCCTACAACCTTGAGACTGTAACCTCTAAAAAAGCACACTCCTACACATACAGGAAGCTCCTGTGGTAAGACCTCTTAGATGATTCAACCTACATCTTGTCTTCTGGGAGCCCATGACATTCTTGAACCTGTGGACCGACCTGGTTTGCCAACACTCTCCAGTTCCCAGAGGAAGTGACCAGCAATTTTCCATGAACCTTGTCTGACCCTAGTCCTAAAATTAGACCACAATCTAGCAGCAGAAGCAGAAACTTTAAACAATGACAATGACAGAAACATGAAATTACTTTCTCTCAATGATTTGATTGCTAAAGATGATGAAATGAAATCTGCAAAGCGTGGTGTGCAGAAGTGAAGAAGACATTTTATCATGACATGTACATTTTACCTTCAAAAGTGCAGAGCTCTCTAGTTTAGACTGGAGTTAGTAAATGTTTACTTTTTCCTAACTGGAGCAATTGTCTGTGAAGGTGGACTAGGATGTGGCTTACATCTAAGCAGCAATTGCCTGAAAAGCCTCTTTCAACTGTATCTGCATCCTCCCTCCTAAAAAAAACAAAACTGAACAGTTTCCTATTTCTGCTCTGCTGCCGACTTTTGTTGGGTACCTTCAGACTCTTCAGACATGCTGCCTCTGCACCATGTTGTTCTCTCAGAGGGTACTTTTTCATTCAGAATACATTATCACTCAAGCCTGTACCTTCAAAATTGCTCCCACTCCCCTGTCCTAACAGATTTCTGTACAGATTTGTATTATTTAAAAAGCAAAGTGCAGCCATTTCAAAGGTGCCTCTTGTTGAGTTTGCCTCGGCAGCTCTCCGTCTCACTACCTGAGCACAGAAGAGTTTTATGTTAATGCACTGAACCCCACAGACCGCTCAGCGATGAGTCAATTATCCCAAGATTGCGCCATTCTCCCTCACACTCAGGTGCATATTGTACACCCACATCTCCTACACTCCCAATCCCACCATGGCTCTATCAGTTTGAACACTGGCCCAGTTTCAGTGACAAAAGTGTTGTCCTCATACTGTGTACATACTCGCTTTTGTTAAGTTTACCTTTGCACTAACAAAAGGAGACCAGTCCCGTCCAAAGGAGAGTAGTCTGAGGGAACGTCATTAAATTTTCTGCAGTGATTGCAGTTCCTCCTTGAACACAGTTGAGGATGTTGTATTGCTGTGGAAATCTGTGCCAGGACTACCTGCTTTGATTTAAAATTACAGTGGTTTCACTGGGAATAATCACTGCTGCTTTTTAGCTCTTTCAACTTCAATGTGGCTTTTGGCAGAATTGACTCAACTTGTTTGTTTATATTAGAGATTGGGACATTTTGTTAAACACAAATTATGAATGACAATAGAGGGATTAAAAGAAGGCTTAGATGTTTTGTGTTCAAGAAGCAGAGTAACACTACAGGACCCCTGATACCTACTGTAGGTAAAAGAAGAACACCACATCCCGCATGCCCATGTGCACTGTTATGCAACTGAAATGGGCTGAATAATATTTTGATCAAATATCTATCGTTTCACAATATTATACTCCTTGCAGTCGGTTGCGTGCCAAAGAAAAAGAAAGCGAATAGATCAACGTGCCAGTGTATTTTTTTTTCTTATAAATAAAGATGCAGAGAATACAAATCCCCTTGAGCTATCACTCAATCAAATATCTTACATTGAAATTTTCATTTTATATCTCCCTGAAGCCCACACATCCACATAATATCTTCATCTCACGTAACAGTCTCATTGTTTATACAGTACCTGTCTGGGAAAGAGGGGGAAGAATATTGGAGGTAGGGGTAAATAAGCCACACAATGTGTGTCTAAAGGCCAGCAGCACATGAGCATTTACCTTAAAATGCCTCTGTGGAGGGCAGACACCAGGAATCGAAAGTGAATCAGTAATGGCTTTCATAACAGGATACCCATCTCTGATACCTGACATTTACATTGTGTGATGCCATCATATCTTCCCCCTCTCTCTCTCTCTTTTTCTCTTTCCCCTCTCTACCAACACAACCTGCTTGTTTTGTCTCCCTGCTGCAGAGGAATATAGGCCATGTGGTCCATTCTTTAACAGAAGGCCCTCACACCAAGCATGGCAATACTGAATTGTCTGCCTTATTTGTCAGGTTAACTTGTGACATTTACAAGAACAAAAAAAAAACATTTCAGAGCCTTTGTATAAATCACAATCAATATTAATAAATCCCACACATTTGGAAGAACACACATTTTTAAGGGCAGAAGGAAACCTCCATCACACCGGCAAAGATTCCCTGAAGGTGGGCACAGCAACACACAGCGAGCAAACAACTAACAGTAACAAATAAAGAACTGCAATTTATAGGAGCGAATCAAAACTATGAAATATTTTGCTATCCAAAAGGACACTTGGTAGACACCATGTTTTACTCTCATAAGTTGAAGCAAAATTGTATTGCAAAGAAGAACTAATTAAGTAAATAAACTTAAGTATAACATACGTCTGACACTGTCTCACAGCATGAGACACAGTGCAGCAACTGCAGTTGTATGAGTACCATATTTACTGCCAAAACCACAGTAGGCTACAATGTACAAATAACCATGAATCAAGTGGAGCAGTACATGATCTGCACCAATAAATATTTTATTGGATTTCAAGTTAGAGGGTGATTACATCATGCAATTAGCACATATCACAAATAAGCTAACATACTTTTTGTTTGAATCTGACAAACATCTTTTGCCTGTTTGAAAAGTGTACAAGATATATTACCTTGCTTATTGCAAAGCATAAACCTTGATACAAGACCCACTAAAGACGATTTGTATGCAGCAGAACTGCAGAAATGAAGTTTCCCTCAATCCACTTAGTGAGGATGCTGTCGGAGCCACCCCAGGGTTGTGGCATAAAGAAGCAGCTCATTGTGTGCAGTCTGTCTGCGTTGGAAAGCCTTGATTTCATTTGTTCCTCATTAGTGCTTGTATTCTGCAGAAAATGGCGCTGGCTATGAAATATGAATGGTTTCTTCTGGATCAACATTGGTGGGTTTGCTTTGGAACAAAATTGTTTCAGGGCTTCTTATTTGCCTGCTTACTTTGAGCACTCAAAGTTTGTCGTTTTGAGAGGAGGGTAATCTCATAAGGCAGGCTGTCTAAGAGTGTAAATCAGTTAAGTGAATGTGAATAGGAATTTGCAATGGCTTCAACACAACAAGAAAGCAAAGATATAAAACTTAAAGTTATTCAATAAATTTCCCATAGGAAAGCAAAATCCAAGAGGAGTTCTCATATATACCTTTTATGTCTCCTAGACACTAATGAACTCTTAAGACTAAGATGAGACTAAAGGAATTTTCTCCTGTTTCTCAAATTAAACTCAGGAGAAACAACCACATAAAAGCTCATGTTGATCTCACTCTGATCAAAACAAGAGCTCTCCAAATGATCTCAAATGAGTCCTATTTAACTCTCCTGAATATGAAACCATGAAATTGTGTTGCATTTTCCTATTGAAGCCAAGGGGCCAACAGCCATACAGTAGGAGCATATTACCATTATATGTCACGTTAGCATCTTCACATTGATCTCATAAAGTCTCGAGAATCCTTTCTCCCATGTGTCCTGGTGGCTTAAGGCACATACCACATAACCACAATGTCCTGGGTTCGAATCCGGCCTGCGACCAATGTTGCATGTCATCCCTCCTCTCTCACCTGCTAACTATCAAATAGTTTTTTTTAAAGAATCCTTTTTCTCTCTCTGTTGTCTCTCATTGCCACTGAGGGAGTTTTAGGAGAAACATTTCAGATGAAGGTGATCACAAAATGATACATAATTGAGATCTCTATTTCTCAGGAGATAAAGAAACGACGACTCTGAACAAAAGATTTATCCTCTGGGTTTTGCACTATTCAATGACAAATGTCTCTCACCTCCGAGCATAACTGTTTGCAGATGTTGATGTTGCATTTTGTGATAAAAGAAAACAGGAACAGAAGATTTTAAAGCAACACACTGAAACCCAGACCATGCCTTAGTAAGATCCACTAATGCAAAACCTCAGAAAGGAGAGATCCAACATACAACCAATATGTGCCAAATATGATACAATCACAGAGAATAACAATATAAATGTATTAGAGTCTATGAATTATTGAAATAAGGCGATACATGCCATGCAGATGATGGAGAGAATCCATCCAAATTACATTTCCTTTATTTGAATTCCAAAAGCCTCTCTGTGTAAGCAGAATAACCTTGTGTTGGCTCATATCAATCAATGTTTTATTAGCTGCCGAAGCTTTGTTCTGACTATGAATGGACATTATCATATCACATGAAAAGAATAAGTGCCGAGCCCAGAATGAAGTTCCACTGTTAGTATTCAGCTTGTTACAGTCATATTCATTTTTAAATCAGTCTTTAGATTCACAATTTCCTTATTCTGGAAAGCCATTTTCATTGTAATGAATAGAGGCTCTTATCCAAATGGCTCAAGAATGTATGTATTATGTATCTGGGGGGAAAACGGCATACACATAAATGGAGTTTCAGCCAGATGAGTAGGTTCACATCGAGAGCATATCAGGCTGATTCGTTTATGGAATTATCATGTATTGTTACATTCATATTTGTGAAAAAATGCTTATTATTTCTAGTCTTCATTTGCCATTCCTTGGTCAGACTCTCAAAGCGCCAATCCAACTCCAGCACTCACTGAGAGAAGCTGTACTGGGGTCAGCCAGGGAGGTGATTACAGCTGCTCATTCCCAAAGCAGAGCTCAGAGGCGCGTACTCTGCTCGTGCCCTGAGATGACCTCACACAAAAATCAGCCTTCATGATTAATAATTTCATAATTCAAAGAGTAGCTTTTGGACTGATGTTGAAAGTATCTTCCTTAAAAGTTTTAGAATGTCTTTTCCATGGGCTGTCTATGGGGGAAATGCTTTCTGGGCCACATGAGAATTTAAGCTCCAGTACCAACGCCAGCCACCATGCCGAATTGGCAGCAAGGCCGAGTCCCGTCCCTGAGGGCCCGGGTACAGTTTGCAGGCTTGACAAAAGACTGCAACCACGTTTTCAAATTAACTCTTCCACAACTTCCTGCTTCCAGAATATTTTGGAAAACGTTCAAATACCCAGACATCAGAGGAGCACAAAAACTTCAAATATGTATGTATGTATTGCTGTCTAATGTGAGCTTATCCACAGCCCAGTGCATGTCCTTGATAAAAACATGCAAAGGGACACTTTTCCAGCCCAATTCCCACAATTCCAACAGAGAGTGCATTGGCCCCGTCAAGTCGAAGATCACATCCCACACTCAAGTGCTGTGACCCAACCAAATCCAAAGCTAGACTGCTTAACAGTCTGTCCGCAGCAGCTCCCGGCAATT
>OOFE01011350.1:10315-27955 GCA_900323365.1 Monocentris japonica
CTCACTGCCTGACTTTCAGCAGGTGGACATTTCTAAGCTTGAAACTTGCACAAAAGCACACAGGTCTTCTGTATCAAATCAGCTGGTGCCGAAAGTGAGTAATGTTATGCAATAAGACGTCATAACACCAGAATCGAAACAAAAAAAAAATCAAGGTGTTAAATGAAAAAAAAAAAAAAAATCCCACATTTATGTTGTTTTGAGCGTAAACTTTAGTTATTACTGTTGGTTGATTTTCAGCTGATTTATCGAGTCATGACTTATTTGTTTGCTCCATATCTGACCATTGCTTTAATCACACCATGTTTATCAAAGTTGGCGTGTGTTCATGTTTACAGAGGTGATAAGATGTCTATTAAACAATATATCTTATCAAATGTTTTGATAAGTCAAACAGAAAAGTGGTTTACAGCCACTAAAACACAGTTGCATCAACAGTCGGATTGTAAACTCTTAGCTCACAAGAATAAACAGGTAACCTACATCTTAGGAAGTATAACATAACAGGCACTCAGTAAGTAAACTAAATATTATATCCACAGAGGAAGATCCTTTGTATTAAAAAGGATAATTCCCATCTGAGTGACATTCAGAAGGTTTACTGGCCTCAAAAGTAATCTGGAAGGTATTATGTGGTCTGACAATTGTCAAACAAACATCAGCCCATTTAGTCACCATTAATGCTAAATGAACAGGAGTCATATGGACAACGATTAGTCAAATCATCTCAAATTAACAATATTGTGTTAAGCTAAATTGTGATTTTAGACACTTTTGAAAAGGAAACATGATAGATGTTCCTCCTCATTCATTTAGCGTCAGAGGTTCTTTAATTTCATCAAGAGTGTATTTGTGTGGTGATTACTAGTGAAACAATCAATGCATTACAGTTTGCCTTCCCTGGACTATAGCTGCCAAGAACCACCCAACTTCCGCATAAGAAAAACAGGATATATCCTTTAAAATGGTTGATCTGTTCATACTGTGGGTGCTGTAGCACCATATACAAAAATAAAACATTTTACAACATTTCTGGGTCCAAAGACAACAGGCAAGAACTGAAACTGGTGTGACACAACTGAAGTGCTTGCTGGCCCAGTATTTAGCAATGTTGACTAAACAGAGGGCGATAAAGGTGTTGTTTAGCCTATCACTATCTATCCAATGCAAGATCTTTCCACACCTGCAGGAGGAGGAATAGCTACAGTATTGGACAATGGCGACAAGCTAATCATTGCCTAGGAGTAAAAGCAATGCAGCTATGCCCCGTGTCAAGTGGAAATAATTCAGTCAGGTTTTAAGCGATTGGCTTCATAACAATGAAAATTGGCATTATCATAAGCAGGTTACTCACATTTACCTAACAAACTGCAGGCGAGGCCTCACGTGACGGCGGTTTGAATGAAATAACTACATTTGGAGTGCATAATAAGGCAAGGAGTTGATATGTGACACACCCGTAGGTAGGTTAGGCCTCGGGTAAAGGCCTACAACAGAAGAGAGAAGAGGGTAGGCCTATAGCTCTGTATAGGTGGGAGATGCTATGGGTTTGGCGTAAGTTTAAAGATACGCCAGAAATACAGTTTAGGAAATACATAAAGTTGAAAAAATAAATAAAAAAAAAAAAAAAAAATACAGAAAAAGCGTCGACATGAATGCATTTGTAGGCTCTAGCCTCTACAGCAACAGGTGCAAGTAATTTAGTTAGTTACACAATTTCCTGTTACAGGCTAGACTACAAGTCTCAGCACGTTAGATTTAAGACCTGTTCAGTGCCAATTCAAATACAGTTGAAGACCAATTTCACCAGGCGATTATAAGCTTGAAGAGTTACAAATAGGCCTACAGAGTAGCAGCGAGAAGTAAGACAGAAAAGCACACTTAAGACCTCTGAAACAGTTGTTTTGGGCAACATTTAACCGTATTTAAGACTTGAAGGCCTCGAACTCTGATAGTTCAGTTTAAAACATTTGAATATTTTTTAGTAGGACCTGTCGGCATCCCGTGTTCATTTTTGGTTACTTTGTCAATGATGTTTTGTTGCTTTGGACAAGGACTCCGGTTACATATAATATTGACCCAGTGGGCTACTTACTGTCAAGTTGCAGAATTGAATCGTAGGCTTTGCATTGGATTTGGCCTGTGCTCTGGAATGCACACGACATCCACAGTCCTTGGTACATGGCCACCGCTGTGATGATGTTGTCCCCAACATACGCAGACATCTTCCACTGGGGCAAAATGGTGCCAATTACCAGCCCAATTAAGCCTATTAGCGACAGGGCAAACCCTAAAATCTGCAAACCCGAGTTGGCCATTTCAAATCCTTGAACGATGTGACTGGTGTAAAGTCAACAATGGCGATGTCCACCTGCTGGAAAAGTAGTAATCCTCCTCAAAATCGGATGGCTTTAGGGAACGTTTTTCTTGTCGCTTCCAAAGCAAGTTCTTGTTATCTATTTACTTAGAAATGTAAATTCGTTTGACTTCTGAAAATAACTTAATACACAACGGTGATTTTTCAGTCTGAGGTTTTCTTCACGCACCTGTTCCTCGGCTGCACCTTGAATGGGGAGGGATTTGCGGGAGCGAGCATTTTTAGGCGGTTTCTGTTACGAGTGGGCGGGGACGCGCAAGCAGTTTCGACTCATCAGTCTCACCGTGAGAGTCATGAAGTTTCATGATGTAAACATTTCCACGAAGTCGATCAAGACCTCTACACTGAGATAGATAGATAGATAGATAGATAGATAGATAGATAGATAGATAGATAGATAGATAGATATATTTTCATTAAGCCTATGCAATTTTTAGACATTTAGTAAATATTCTGTGACAGACGGTTAGAAAAGATCAGACCAATATGCTGTTTTTACATTGAGCAAATTATCTCTTTCAATGCCACAGAATCTTATGAAGACATGTGAAGCCCAAACTTGACTTGACTTATGACAGGAGTTATGAAACATATGATAGTTTAGCCATGGTAGCTGGACTGAGCTGTGATACACTGTTCTCAGCTCTTGGTATAATTGTTTACTGATCTTCTGAGCGGGCTGTCTTCAAGCCAGCAGTGTCAGCCATCCATTTAGCTTATTGATGTTGTTGAACTCAGTAGCGAATTCAGATATGATTGAGTAATGTTGGGAATTAAGCCTAAGGATAAGCCTAAGCATCAGTTCAGGGTAGTGTAGGCAGTTTATAGTTGTATTTGGTGTTGAGAACAGGTGTAGAGGCGGGGGCTTCTGGGGTGCCAGAAATCACTGTTGAGCCTTCTGGAGGTGTTATGGGCCGGAATCAATAAAACATCTGTGATGGGGGGAGACCACTTGATAACCCCAGTGACATACCCACACTCACACACTCAACCCTGTAACATTTATAGGTGGCTTGTGAATGGTGCTGCCTGTCTGATGGCCCTGTAGATTTATGACGCCATAGCCTGATGTCCTCTCTAGTCACCATTTGTGGGTCAGTGCATCATTCTTTTTGACATCTGAATTGGGCTTGTATGAGTGCTCACCCTGGATTATGGCACAAAGGGTTAGAACATCAAATCCTGAGTATTGGTGAATAGAGCCATTAGCCATGCTAGCGTGCATTTTCATAGACATTTTCATAGATGGCAAGAACATAAACTTTATTTAAAAGGGTCCTGCATAGCTCCTGCATAGCATAGCATTCTATCAGCTTAACAATGTTAGGCTCCACATCAGTGACAAATGAAAGATGATTTTATCCATGTTTTTGTATAAGTGCCATGGGTGCAAGGGGAGAAAATTGTACATTAAGGATATAAGAACCACTGTATTGATGAGGAAATTGTACTTAGTAGCGTGACCTTCCCGAGGTGACTAATGTCAGCTAGCCAGGCTAGCAGCTCTCTGGATTCAAGTGAGGCAACTTTAAATTATGTGAATTTACCAGATTGTGATCATTATTATACAAAAACCAAGTTGGTTTCCAGCTGATGTCAGGAAAATAAAAAATACTGTTGTTTGAATAGATGGCTTATTCAAAATGGGAAGTTGTATCAACATAAATTGAAGTTTTGTGGGAGATCCATATCCAATCTGTCTAACATTAAAGATGTCACTTTTGACTGGTCCTGAAATCTGTCTATGGTCAAATGACGTGTAAAAGACACCCAGGACACTTAGGACATTAGTTTGGAAGTCTTGACAAAGGTCAGAGGACCAAAACATCAACCAAATAAAGTGGTGTGTATGTGTGTGTGTGTGTTTGTGTGTGTTGTTTCCAGAGTTAACCAAGAGGCCTTTTTACCCCCAGCACCACATCATGAAGAAGAATTCTGGAGTGTGCATGCTGTTTTTTCTGTTAAAAGGCATGTAATCACATCTTTTGACATGTATGGCTTCCTTCAGCAAAAGTCAGTAATTACACAGTTAGCTGAAGCCATGCAACAATATGGTAGGCTACACAAGTCTTGGTCTAGCATAACTATATTGTTGCAAATTTCTTAAACATCCAACATTAAAGTGAGTGGCTCATCTCATAATTCATTTTATTTGTTTATATGTGCCAAATGTATTCATAAGTGTTATATCCTTTTATTCCCAGTGCGGTAAAGACTTGATTTATATGTGTGAAGGAAGAGCCTTTCCTTTCCTTTCCGCTCACTCCTCACCGCCACCTAGGTTTCCACTTTGTGTATCCCTAATAAATCACCCTTGAAAGGGCTTTTCTTTGCTGTGTGTTTGTCTATGCTCGGTGGCGTGTCCCCATGCCACACGGGTCACATGCAAATGTTGATCATTTGTTTGCATGTGAGTTTATGTAGAAGCCAATTCCTTTTGAAATTGGAAACTTGGCTTTATTTCACAGGATTTCACACATCAATTTGATGCCATTGTGATTTCTATGTGTAACATGTTTGTGTGTGTGTTTGACAGCCATATCCACACAGTACAGGATACTTTAGTGGATTGCACGTGCATTGTGCTGACAGTAAGCATGCATCTGCCATACCTTGCGTAGAATCTTTTGAATTCCTTTCTGCCATGCAGGAGGTGCATTGTGAAACCAGGAAGAGCAACAGTAGTAGCTAGCTGACTCTGAGCTAAGCTGATGCTAAATGTACTGTATGTATGTGTGAAACGATACATTAAATTGGTAGGTCACATACTCTATGTAACCCAGAAAACCCAGAAAGGAATAAGTACAATGTTAGGTCGGGGAACTATGCATTGACAGAGCTCGTTGTTACAACCACGCCGAAATAGCCAATGAATGCTTACTACAATCCAGCTGATAGTTGCTTACCAAGCAATTTAGCAAATTTAATCTTGCTGTCTAAAAAGACTTTTGAACAAATACTTTAGGGCAAAAGTATTTTTAGTGGGGCCAAGCACTACCACAGCTACCACCACAGTGCCCTTGAGCAAGGCCCCAACTGCTCCAGTAGAGCTGCTCAGAAGCCAACAATGTGGTTGCACCGGTCAGCTCTCAGGTATGAATGTATGTGTTCTCCCTAACCCTCACTTCACCAGCAACTACTCTCCTGGGCTGTTGCTGTAAACATAAAAATGAGAACTTTTTTTTCTTATGTTTCTTTGCATGTTTTCCTACCATCAGTTTTATATCCGGTATTACATCCTCTCTTTCAAAATTGTTGTTTTTTTTTTTTATGTATTCAAAACCCAAATAAGTATTTGTGGACAAAAAATAAATCAGTCTGTTGTCCTGTACTTTTACTTTGAATCCTTGATCAGGATAAATTCCTATCACCTGACATAACTGAAAGCAGAGATCTCAGGAGTGATCAAGGCAGCTCTGACTCACTACGGGTTTTATTTTTAGGTGCTGGGTGCCCCAGGCAGCACTGTTTTCAGATGACAGTTTGCTCCTCCCAGTTCACCGTGGTAGCATGACAGTAGGGCAGGAAACCCATGGGCATAGTCAGCTTTCAGTCAGAAGGCGATTAACCCATCACCTGATCTTACTGTTTACAGATGGGCACTAATTTACTTGTAAATTGAATTTGCTAACTAAATCCTGGACTTATTACACATTTGAATGTGTAAGATAGCACATCTGAACTGAATAAAGGCTAAAAATGAACTCTAATTAATCTCTGGTTGAATGGTGTGTCTCAGTATCCATTTTCCTTTAACATATCTCCTATAATGTATGTTGTATAGCTAGTCTCGTAACTATCGTTTACTGCTGCTTCAAAGGTACAGTGGCAGTCCAGTCAGTTAGTCTATGCCACCAGTCAAACAGGTTTACTGATCAACTGCTGTCATTTTAACACCGCCTCTAAGCAGTTCCTAAAATCATAATCAAAATGCAACAAAACAACATGCACGCACAAGCACAGGGATGCATAGTGCACATAAACACAGTTCATCTAACTTTCATGATAGGTGTGAAGATATACAGTGTGAGACATACATACAATGTTCATTATTGCCAGATTATATTACTTGCGCAACACTGGGATATTTCAGTGACACACACATACAAACACATTCTGTGAGGTTGGGAAGTAATCAGTCATTATTTTTTTGCTTGTTATTCATCTCAAGAGAAACATCTAGGTTTCAGCAACAGGATGTAGTTTCACTGTCTCAGTTCTCTTGAACCATTTATTCACAAAGTCAGATCCTCAGTCAACAAGACAATTCAATGGACTTTGATTACTTTGTTATGTAGGGTTTGGTTGACTCTAGAGCTATGGGGGCCTCCAAAAAGTAATTACAGCCCAAATTCACATAATTCCGAAAGTAAAGTAGAGGGTAAACTTGTAATTAGTTTCATAACTTTGGAGTCATATTTATTTTTGAGTAGTTTCATTCCAACATGCAATATGCAGCATTAGAAAAAGAACTTTAGAACTTGACCAATCCATAAGAACTTGACATGACAGTAAATCTTAATGAAGAATATAAGTTAATAGCTACCTGAAGACTTTTCCCTGCAAAACTCATTTGATTTATTGAGTCATGGATTTTAGGGAACATTTTTCCAGAATGGATGTAGAGCAATTTAGAATTAAACCCTTCATCTGACCCTTGTCGGTTAATATCACGGTGATGACTCACAGTACTCCTGTGGTTGTGCATGTTGTACCCTCATGTTAGGGAGCAGTAATGGGCTTTAGGACAAAAGGTCACACCAAAATGGATGAAACCAGTGAAACACTACAGCTTACTGCTGCCATCTAGTGGAAAATAGGAAGTAGTAACCAGAGCTGGAAGTAGTTTGGGCACTGCAGTGGTTCATAGTGGCAGCCATGTTAGCTCCTGCTCCATGACTACTTACACTATGTCCATGTTCTGTGTGAAAGGATCAGACTGTCACGATTGAGACTAGAGTTAAGTTGCCTTCTGAACTAACCACCTTTTGGCTGCATGAAAGGTGCTGATGAAAAAAATCTGTGCTTAACATTTATCATGGCACCAATGCCACCAATGCCAACAATGACCTTAAAACGTCTTTGGAAATGTTTCCTTTTTCCAAATGCAGATAAGGCCAAACCTTTCAAAGTTTAATATTTAACTCATTGGTCAATTGGGCAACATGTCTGACATGGATTTTCTCCTCTAAGGCATTCTCTTCTCTGGGGTTCCCCTTATCATTGAATATCAATTATTAAATACCAATATGGCTTTTGTTCCTTTCCTTAAATGTCAAATGTTCTTTCATCCATGACCTTTTGTTGCTCCATACTACATTCATCTTTTCCAGACAGCAGCTGTTCTTGAAACTGAGACATAGCAGCCATGAAGAACATTTGTTAGCCTCGTCTACTTCTGGCTCATGTATTGAGCTTTTTTTTTCCTTCCACCTGATTTTCCTTCCACCTTTGCCTGACTAGTCTTGGTGAATGAGAACCAGAAATAGAGACATTATCTTTTTTTGCACATGCAAATCTTTTTTCTTCCCTTCATGGTAGAGCTGGGCCTCAATATTATTGATATTGACGGGACCAATAAGTTATAGTTATTGATATTAATATCAACAGAACGCAGGTAGAATTGTGTTTAGTGAGAAGAACATTAGTATTTAGTGCTTAGAAAAATGTCATCAAATGCCACTGGAAAAAAGTCAAGATGATTTTCCCACATTTCTCTAAATGTAGCAGATAGATGCTTATAATAGATAATATTCTTTCACTAAAGGTAATTGGTTCCCCCAGCTACTGTGAGAACTATATTGGGGTTAATGCCTTAATCCATATCTGCTGCATTAAGAAATATAAAGCTCCATTCACTCTGAGTGCAGGCTGCTCCACACTGTGTGGGTTATGGAGAATAATCTCATATAAATGGGTGAGAGTCATGCTTCCATGAGATTTTGTCCCAATAAAGCAAGAGGAGGATCAGAGGAGGAAAGGCAGATGGTCGACCCTGACTGAGGTCGAGGCTCAAAGGGGAGCTCTTTGTGAAAGCTGATGACAGCTCTCACCACACAATAATCCAGCAGATCAGATACTGAACAAGCCCAACTTGTGCTAGCATATGCCTCGGAGCATAATTACCATTTTTGCTATGGGACATGATCCATCATCCATTTGCCACAGTTATCACTGAGAGATTGCAATGTCTAATTGACTCCTAAGTGGTAAACGAGATGTAATTGCTGCTATTCATCCATCTGATATATTTTAGTTAAATAAGATTGGTTCTTTGAAAAGATGCATGATTGTAAAGCAGATCAGACAGAGATGAATTTGTTTTTAATCTCAGCCCAGAGGAATGTCTTGTCTGGGCCCAAAGTTTTAGATTTTTTTTTTTCTTTGATGACTTTGACAATTTATATTGAGTTAATCATATTATATCAGATCAGTTTGCCCCTTTATACCACATGTATGTGTTGCAAAATGTTCTAATTCTACATTTTTGTTCTCAGTCTGCAAAGACCTGCTATGTGTGGCTTTAATGGTTTATTAGATAATTGGAATGGAGACGCAAAGAAAAAAGATGGGTGAAACATAGGATTGACAAATGTCATCAACCAGATTTGAACCCACAATTGCAAGTGATGAGCAGAGCCACAAGAATGACCTGCGTAATTAGATTTGTCAATAAAACCATGTATAAGTTAGCATGATGGTGCAGAAGTCAGTGTGGCTGCTGCAGCAAACTCCTGGCTCTCTATTAATGCGCCTGTATGAATTTGTGTTCACAATTTTAAGAGAGCAATGAAGAAAGAGAGAACCGGGGCCGTGCATGCTGGGATAGGCTCCAGCCCCCTATGATCCTGAAGGGATAAGGAATAAACGAATAAAGACAATTAATAAATGAATTAATATGGAAGTTGTATGGATGTTTTGTGTTAAAAAATCCAAAATGCATGCAAAAAAATATACCACTATTAATAATTTAATGTAATTAATTTAATAATAAAAAAATCCATTGAGTTTAAATGTGTCAAGAATATTTGTAAATTATATATTTATGTTTTTTAAACCCCCCTCCGCCCCCACTACCACTGCGCGCACACACTCACACACACACACATGTGTGATTTGATTGATATGACTAGGAAATCACCTTGGGGTCTTAAAATTCTTGGTAATTCAGTTAAATTGGAAACTACGAAAAAGTTTGGAGGAACTGAAAAAAGCAGAAGAATCACTAAGTGGCACTGCTTACAATCATACAAATATATTTGTCATTTTTATTGAATAATATTCCATAATAAGACATCTCCCTTCAATTCAGGTATGAGTTATTGTAGAAATGTACACAGGTCTGATGGCAAACTTGGAGAGAGGATGAATTGAGGGCTCTTGTGTCTCTAGATACTGAGAAGGAATCATCCCTTATGAGCCATTGAACAATGATGTATGTATGCTTTGCAAAAAGATCCCATGTCAATCTAGACAATTGGTAATTATTGCAGACCACTTATTGTCTTTGTAGCCTGCAAATCCTCCTTGTTGTTTGCCTGTTGAAATGTCCCCTTCCTCATTGTATAAAGCTGGTCTTCATTCCTGCATTGTTGTTTTCTGGAGCAGTCACAAAGCCAGTATGCTGCTGTTGTTTCATGTTATCATAAGGAGACCAACGTGCGTCCGAAGTCCCTGGTAATACTTGGGTGGGGCCTAAGGATTCAGCCCTTCTCTCAGTGGCCAAGGCCATTGTTATTATGTATGGCTTTTTTTTTGGAAAATGTCCGTTTGGAAGACAAGAAGAATGGACTGAGATAAACCAAGAGCCCACACAAGTAGGGATAAGAGGTTGTGTGAACTTTCTGGAAGACTTGCGTGACCACCGAGGTCATTGGTGGGTATGACAGGACATGTGTTGGCATTCGGAGTGGTTATCCTGCTGTTTTCACTTGAACACGTCTACCTCTCTCACACACACAGAAGTCAGTCACACAGTGGGATTCAGGTTGGGTGAAGTTCACACAAGGGGCACATTAGTATGCTGTGGGTACAACAGTGCTGACCAAATACAAAAGCACACCAAATAGGGGGGAACATCTGGAGGGAAGTAACTACTCTGCCTCCTTCTGAGGAGTATGCATTAGAATAGAAACATGACAAAACAGAACAAAGAATAAAAGACATAAAAAATCTCCATCACTGATTATTAAAGACATTTTCTGAAAAAATATCAATACAAGACCTCACATACTTCAGATATATTATTCATATTATTGACATAACATACACGTAAACTGACAGCATTCCGTACAATTAGGCCGTTCAAACAAGGTTTCGCATTGAAGCATACTGCTAGTGTGTGTATATAGATCAAAGGGAAATTACCTTCCCTCATATCTTTAGCATTGATCGATATGGCTTGAACCAATGCTAATTGCACAAAGTTGGACAAAAAGCCTCCCACCTTCAGGATGGTAGAAAAAATGTCACAATGGTAGCGTTCCAGACAAAGAAGCTTGAGAACTTAGTGTTTTTATATATTACTTTGTGTTAATTATTTAACAGGAGAAAAATTGGGCTCCATCAACAGGAGCAGAGGTGCAACCAGTAAGACTTACAAAATGAATGGGCGCCACACTCTCCAGTAAACTCAATGTTCATTTAACTTCATCAGATCATACATCAAATGTCATCATCTTACCGTCATCTGTCATCGTCATCATCATATATCTGATGAAGGCCTCCTTGGCTGTTAAATAAACATTACTTTTAACGGAGAGTGTGGCGTCCATCCATTTTGCACCAGCATTATAAGACTTATCTATAATTGATATTGATTAGGCTGTTTGTCATATTATTATCGTTTACAGCACATCAATGGCCACAGACAATTCAAAATTCCACAACACATTTTCACCCCACTTCTGGTACTAGAATCAGATTTTTTTTAACAAAACAAAAACTATTTGATAGAAAACAAAAAAGTATTTCATCACACTGATTGCTGTTTGGTTTGCCTGAATGACTGCCTGTTAAAGTTGTGGTTAAAGGTCACCTGTACGGAATACTGTCATGTACCATCAGTAACCATCAGTGGAGAGCACCAATCAAATGTAAGGTGCAGCTAAGACTTTACTTGAGGTGTTGCTCATAAAGCATAAAAAGCATCATAACCACATTATGAGGGCATTATGAGCACATTATAATCACATTCCAACATGATATAAGCAGCCTACAAGAAACATTACACCCTGGTTTGTAACTCCTGTGTGAAAATTTGAATGGGACAATCGCACAACCCCATAGCACCTAGCGAAACACCTTTGAGTGTGGTTGGCTGAGAAGGTCTGGTCAGAAATTATGCCTACAACACCAAAAGTGTCTCCTCCGTGGCCCTCATCAGGAGCGTTGCCTTTCAGCAGCCAGCCATATACGAGATTCGTCATTAGAGGGAGCCAGTTATACATAGATTTTCTCTCTAATTTGACAAAACCCACAGTATACATTTTTGTGTGCATCTTGTGAACACAATAAGAACACAGGGATATAATACATATAGAGCAGTTATTTATGACGTTGGCCAAGAGGCACCGTAAGAGTGCCAATAACTGCAGTATATGACATCACTCTTGGTATGGACTGTGTTTTTAAGACGTTTATGAGCTGTTTATCATTCACAAGGGTCTTTTCTCCTGCATCAGTGTACTAGGAATGGCAAAGCGGTGTTAAGTGACATTAAGCAAGAGAACCCTCTGAACGTTTACTGCCATACAAGGGCATGGAAGTGTTTTCTTTGAAATTTGAGGAATTGGACTCAAATGCTACCTATATATGAATCATGTATACCATGTGTTTGAATGCGCTCAGCCATCCCACAGCTCAAATATCACTGAGATGTGCTGAATGGACACAATATTACCTTTGTTAGCAGGAAGGTTCAAATTGCTTTTTTTCATTTTTGATAGATTAAGCAATTTACAATAGCAATAGGGTGGATATTTTCTCAAATCAGGTATTTATGTTATTCAAACTGTATACCTTCACAGAAGATACTTTCATAGCCACATGAAATAGCATAAAAAAATCCCACATAAATACAATGATCCATAGCTCATAACAGTCTCATAAAGTACAGAGATATACATTTATTATGTACTGTATGATAACGTAACATAATTTTTTCTGGTGTTGTTCTACTGCACTCATAATGTGTTTAAAATGCCTTATTGGTGCCTTATAATACACTTCAAGTCAAATGTTACCAAGCTTTGTTCCAAACAGTTTCCCTGGATATTGGTAGTTGTGTACAGTGCAATAAAAGCTTTAAATCTATCGTCACACTGCTGTCCTCGCACATCATCGACAACTGAGCTACAGTGGAGTATTCATTATTGCCCATTACTCCCGCTACTCTCATATAGGAGAGGGATTCTCAGTTAGTTTGACCTAATCTTTTGAGCACCTCCTAAGACAGTGAATTAACTTAGAACAGTGTTTCAAGCAATGCCTAATGCTTGTAAGGTACTGTAATGCACTTACAGTCTTCTTTGCAACTGTACTAACTTTTCAAAGATAGTGTTGGATGCTGATGCTCGTCATGTTTCGAGCAAGGGTTGATTCAGTAGGATGTGTGAGGCTCGGTTCTCTGGACCCCTGAGGGAGAAAATCTCCTCCTTTTGTCCAACAGGCGTCTTTGCTCAGTTCACAGGTAGAAATCAACAGCCCTCTGAGTTCATTATCGACAAACGTGGTTTGCTGTCTCTGGTGGAACTTGGGGAATTTTTTGCACTCGTCACTGGGCCACTGTTTCTATAGTTTGGCTTTTATTGAGTCTATCAATCATTATTTCATCTCATGCCCTCTCTTTCACTACCTGCCTCTCTGTCTCTTAGCTTACTCTCTTTTACTTACGCACACACATCTTGATCATGATCATTATACACACTCGTTCACACTCACATACATGCCTATGTATATACCTACACATGCACACATACATGCAGAGTGCTGAAGAGAAGGTGAATGGGCTGTAGACACGTAGGATGGAGCAGAAAAAGGATTACGACTTCACAAATCACACATGAGGGGGCACATGTGAAGCACATCTGTCTTTGTATTTTCCATGCCACCATCTCCACTTACTTTACCTTGCAAACTATAATAACAAAGATCCTATAAAAGCCTCATTCAATCTTGTTGTGAACTCCCAATTGGCTTTCTGCAGGTTACACTAGGTATGGACCTCCAACTTGCTTTTTTATGGAACATATCATTCACTTATGGTCAAAATGCAAACTCATGAATGACCTTCACTGTTCTTAGTAAATTCTCTCTGAACTACTTGTACAAAAATGTCTGTCTTACAACTTTCTGTTTTACATTCGGTTTCAGACCAAAACCTTTCTCTGCTTCACATTCAACATCACACTACTCAACATTCTCTGTTCTTGTCTGCCTACATTCAGTGTCAGAACTGAACAACTTACTGAGACATTCAACATCGCAACATTAAGGACTGGTTGTTTTTGATGCTTGGGGATCTATGGAGGGAATTTGGATCGCTTTGATTAATAAAGAAATTAGAAGTCCAAGGTTAATGGCATACATTTTCTTAAACTTTTAACGCGCAGTAAAGACGCTTTCCATTTAAAGAAAGGTCTCACGATCAACTTTGATCTTATAAATATGAACATGACATGAAAAAGTTCTCAGATGGTGTGCACAGATATGAAAAAGATTATTGATAGCCTAAATTATCCCATGGTAGGATAAGGTATGATATCCCTCAGCTATAATATCCTATGATGATGACATTTTCATTCATCATAATTGTTTTTATAATTATGATTAAGTACTATGAGCTTTTGCCAAAGTGTTGAGGAAGAGGTGACATTTAATTTAATTGAGCTTTCTAATATTTCTTGCCATCTTATCACATGGTCTCTATTTGTGTTCTTATCCAATCGGCTTACATTCCATAAACTACCTGCAGTCAGAACACTGTGCTTTGATGTCATAGTTAGCAATGCATTGTTAGAAATGCCCCAAGCTACATCATAATGGGCTGTACCAAATACACCAGGGACAGGGAGCATTGGCATGTCAAAAATAGTCATTTATAGGCCTACAATTTCAAAAAATGTGACAAGGGAAAATATTCCAATATGAACAATTAAAACTAGATGATATTCCTCCTGGAGAATTCCAGAAAATTAAATCCTAAATGAAAAAAACAAAGTCCTTCCCTAATTTCCTCCATGGCCCCCCTGTCATAAATAGCGCACGGTGCCCTAGACGTTTCTTTGTCTTACATTCATTATTATATTCACATGCTGCATGAAAACCCTGCCAAGAATCTTGCTTACCTTACTGAAGAACTTCCTTATCAACATTCCTCAAGAATACACTTGCTAATCCAGTTCTGTTTCTAAATAACTGCTTACGTGCTCTGACCTCTTTTGAATATTCTCCACACAATTTCAGACTTACTCTCACCCTCAATAGAATACGTTCATAAAGCCCCCTTTCACATTCTGTGACACTTCTCAACAACATTGCATTGGACTTCCAAGGGAGTAATGTTCTGTGACCTGCATGAGCCTTTTTACAGTTTGCTTCCCACAACTCCCGAGCAGAGATCTCCATTGTGTTTTGCTTATCTGGACATAGCAAGGAGGTCACTACAAGTGTACACATGCCTTCTTTGGTGGCATGCGATCCATGCATGTTCACTGTGACTGAAGAGATCACTTGTGGTGACATTCTCTCCCTCAGTGACTTACTAGACTGGACAGCATCCGGGTCACACTTCTCTTAGCACCCCTTCCAACCCTGATAGCAGCATTGCCATGACAACAACATGCTACACTGCTATTCAAGGTCAACCGATACCATGAGGCCTTTGACTGCACCCATGCTGAATGACTGTAAGCCTCCACCTCTACTGGGTTATTGCATACTGTTCAAAATGTCTATGACTCTCTAAAGTAGGTGACAATGCTACACAAAGAGGATGTCCCCCAACAATCACCTGTTCACAGACAGACACATAACAAAGACAGTGCAATGTCCTGTCTGAAGGATGTGGAAGAAGTTACCGATCTCAATCTATTGTATGTACAGGCACACACACACACAGACTCTGACAGTACAGACATCCATACACAGGGGTAAAACACAATTACAAAAAAGACATGCACACAGAGAACTACATTTTGGGTGATTCCTCCAAGGTGATTTAATAAGGCTGGTGAGGGGATAAGCTGCAAGACATCTTTAGAATAGCAAGTACTCCAGCTCAGAGCCTCCTCCGGCTTTGATGTCAGCTTCAAACTCGACTTTATGCTGACAGCAGATGCCAAGCAAAGCATACACTAAGAGGCCATTACCCCTCCTTTTCAGGCGACTGAGAGTTAAGATTGAAAATATAGACCTGGTTCTTTTACAAGCCCATTTGTTTATTTGTAATCCAAAATGGGTTAGTGCAATAATAAATGATCACCTGGTAATGAGTGAGGCTGGAAAGAGGGTGTCACTCAGTCAGTCACTCAGTCACTCACTCACTCAAAAAACTTTTCTTCACTGAGATTCAGTTCTTGGCTAGGATCAAACTGGTGCAAATATTGCACAGGCCCTTTGACCCTTTACATAAAGGTTTGGATGAAGAACCCAAGCAATTTAAGATATTTTTATGGCTCAGCATCCAGGGAAGAGGAGTTGCTTCATCAGAGGGCCTGTGGCTACATCACTTTCTCACATTCTTGGAGGCAGTAGTTCCTGCACAGTGCACACTTAGAGCATCTGCCTTCTGCAGTGAGCCTCACAAAACCTATATCATACTAGTCTGGGGATCAAACACTGTTGATTCCCAGAATTCTGAAACCCTGATAACGTCTGTCTCGTCATCATTTTTTCCACATAATTTACATTATTGCAAAGTTAGACAGTATTATGGATCATCAAGATTGTGATCATCATGATCACCATCATGGTCATTATCACTGTTACATCATTTCAATCTTATTTTTTTTATCATTATTACCATCATAATAATCTTTTACAGACTTGGTTTCCATACTATGTAGACTTGATTGTTAATCTGGTCTTGATTATTGTTGGTGGATTCTCACATCCCTTCACTCTTACTACAGGACTGATCAAAAGTTTCAAACTAAAAATAATTTAGATATTTTTTAGTGGCAGAGATTACTGTTTAAATTTAGTTGTTGTTTTGTCCACACACTTTTTGACATAACCCTAGATCCAGCAGAAATCCTTATTCCCTTAACTGTGTAACTTACTTTTAGCTTCAGTTAACTACATTTTACCTTGGTGATTAGCTGGTAGGCAAATGGTGGAGGGCAGGCTGAAACACACTGTCACCAAGGTTATGGCTGTTAGTTTGAGAGAGGGCCCATGGACATGGATTATGACGACTCGTTAGCATCGTCATTCTCTCACCTATGCCTAAAATGCACAGATAGAACAAAATTCAACAAATGTAAATGTGTGGGTGGTGAATGTAGAGTAGATGGTAGGAGAGCATGTGGGAAAAGATGGAGATGTGGGTGGGCTGAAGAAGGCTGTGGATGAGGAGGCAGAGAAAGAGACAGATTAAGGAGTGACAGTAGACGGGTGAGGAGGGGTGTGGTAGTAGTTCTGTCTCGGGCCTTGGTGTTTCTCTCCTGGATGACAGGTGAAAGGAACTCCTCTCTCAGGCCTTCTTGCCTGCTGATGGACTTCTGACCCTGAATCCCTCAGCATCTTGTAGTGCACTTCTGGAATGAGGTGGCCAGTGAGGGCCATTCCTTCAACCGGCCCCAGTGCATAATGGGCGGCTGAGTTCCCAGTGTCACTGCTGCCCTTGCCCCACCCTCAGTCTCCTGTGCTATGAGGCATCAGCCTTGGGGGCTTCTTTCCTTCCATTCTTTAGGGACGGCGAGTCCGATGTCTTCACTGTCTTCCGAGGAGGACTCTGCTCACTGGCTAGCTCATGTAGCGATGGCTCCTTATACATGGCGACTGTGTGACAAAGATAGAAGCTGTTGGTTAATACTTAAAGAGGTGATTAATAACTACTATCTATGATAAAAAAGCATTGTTGTTTCATGTGAATGTGAAAGATAATCATCAGGGCTCAGACAAAAAATGACACAGACCCTCTATAACTTTAGGCAGGAAGTGCGCGGCTCCTTTGGTCTTCTTTACCCGGTTGCCTTTCATGACCTGGCCATCACGATTGATACCGATATACCAGGAGCGGCCTGACTGGGTCTGGCGAT
>OOFE01011352.1:0-10071 GCA_900323365.1 Monocentris japonica
GCACACTTTGGGCCCCTTAGTACCAATTGAGCATCGTTTAAATGCCACAGCCTACCTGAGTATTGTTGCTGACCATGTCCATCCCTTTATGACCACAGTGTACCCATCTTCTGATGGCTACTTCCAGCAGGATAATGCACCATGTCACAAAGCTCAAATCATCTCAAACTGGTTTCTTGAACATGACAATGAGTTCACTGTACTCCAATGGCCTCCACAGTCACCAGATCTCAATCCAATAGAGCACCTTTGGGATGTGGTGGAACGGGAGATTCGCATCATGGATGTGCAGCCAACAAATCTGCAGCAACTGCATGATGCTATCATGTCAATATGGACCAAAATCTCTGAGGAATGTTTCCAACACCTTGTTGAAAGTATGCCACGAAGAATTAAGGCAGTTCGGAAGGCAAAAGGGGGTCCAACCCGGTACTAGCAAGGTGTACCTAATAAAGTGGCCGGTGAGTGTATATAAACATACAAGTGTCATTCCTCTGGTTTTAGGATTTTGCGTGTTGTTCTTAAATATATAATATGTCATTTCATAAATAGTGACTGAACTGTATCAGAATAGCATGTCATATCATTTGAGGATCACCACTTAATGTATAAATTTTTACAAATGCTAACATCTACCAATGCCAGTTTGGGAAAAAATGGTGGCAACCATGCCAGCATTAGCTGGCAACCATGGCTCCATGGCTCCTACTACAATCAAGGAACGAAAGGTGCAAAAGTTTAGTTGGTCTGTTGGAGTTGGGAACTATCAAAGAACTGCAGATATTTCATTATAGTACGACATTATGGTTTATTTACTGGGCCATTTGCAGTGGCATAACAATCATAGGACCACTGAAGAGCCATTTGATTCTAGTAAAGATTCATCAAGCACTGATGATACTGAAATGATGTTGATCTATTTATGAATATTATGAAATAAATCTGTTGATGTCATTCACTTGATGATTTTTGTCAATTTTCTATAGAAAATTAACATGGCTCAAATCATTTAATCATTTAATCATTTAATCAAATCGTTTAAGCACTCTCCTCGCTGGCTACTGGCATCATGCTGCAAATATCCTCCTCTTAAACTACACTCTGATTGCAAATTTGAACAGCATACCAAAAAGGGGAATAGTTAGATATGTTATTATCTAACAGTAACTTTAAAATATTATCAGTTATATAAAGGAATATTGGTGACCTATCCTTTTACAGGACCCCAAAGAACTCGGTATTTACCAGTGAAACACATGGTAAGAATAGTATGTTATCAACTAATTACAGCTGTAATTGGTAAATACCTAGTAGCTAGGGTGACTGTAAAAGTAACTATATTGTCGTTATTACAGGTGTAGGATGGTAACAATCTGAGTTTAATGGTATATGTATACAGTGTTATGCCAAAGATTTCTTTCTTTAAACATGTCCTGACTTTATTTTATTGATGATGGGGCTAACTACGACTTTGGCTCTAGCTGTAGAAGGTGTGGAATGTTCAGTAGCTATAGCTAACAAAGAGAAATGGCTTGAGGCATTTCTATCAGCTAACATTGAAATCAGAGCTGAATGTTGCACCACCAGTTATGGGGCATCGAGCCATAGGTGTTGGCAAGGTCTAACCCCACCACCACCAGATCTCCACCGTTCTCCCTGGCTTCTCTGAGGAGTTGTGTAACCACGCCTGTGTGCTCTAAACAGCCTGGTACCCCTGGGACGCCACCTTTCTGCACAGAAGAGTCCATTTCTGTAGAGGAATTCAATCACTTGCCTACAATGCTGAAGAAAAATCTTCCCTTCAACACTGAGCAAGGCAATGATCCTGAACTGGCTGGGTTATGTTTCCATTGCTTGATCCGTAACTTGGTGTGGGTTCCTTCTTCACAGAAGGTACGGTTTGGACTGCCAACTCTCCCCGTCTTTCTGAGCTGCCCACTGTCTCTCAAGTCATCACCACACTCTTCTTGGTTGTCAACCAGCCTATTGTTACAGTCCAGTTTTATACTGTAAAAATAAGACTAAATATCTGCATCTGTGATAAGACCCTCAAGACCATGGCCAACTGGCACTCTTTGTGGTTTCTCACTTTATACTTCTGACATTTTTAAATGAATAATTGTCTTGGTGTGGCACTTTGTTGAGTAACTTCGTTTGAGCAAGCATGGCAAGCCCCTCTTCTGGTATCTTCTGTTCTAGCCATACATTAGCTTGACTTTATTTATCTCAAGGGTATTTTCTTAATTGGCTGAAATCAAATCCCCTTCCTGAGCCTTCCTCTCTCAAGACTGTTTTTAGTGCTGTGCCAGTGCAAGAAAAAGGAGCTTTGCTCCTGTTGTATCTCATCCAATCAAGCAGAGCCTCCCATTGTGGAAATGAAACGTATGACTCTACGCTACAGAGAATCTGTGCCCAGATGTGTCACAGAGAACTGAATTAGAATTGTAAGAACTGAATTTGAAACTTGAGCATTAACTTTTTACTCCAAACTAAACTGAAATAAAAGTTGACAGCAGAATGCAATGAGAATCAAATTAAATTTCAAACCATTATATTCAATTTAAAATTGTGTAGTACAAATTAAAATTATGCAGTTCAAATTCAATTTTTGAATTCAATTATTCAATTTGAGCATGACAGCACTGTATCTGTTTTTTGTAAATTACTTTGAAGAGAAATGGCAGGTTTGAACACCAGCGTAATGCATCTTAGCACCTGGGTCTGGGTTGGGTAGGGTGTATGTGGGAGATATCTCATCTTCACAAATTGAGGGTGTCATCTTCTGGTGTGTCCAGGCTTTTACCTTTGCCTTTTCAACATGTAATACTGGATATGTTTGATGCAAGTCTCCATTTAATGTAACATCATTCCAAACTTATCCATGGGTTAAGGCTGTATTCACATCGACAGTGACATGGAGTGGTTGTCATTCTTAGTTAGAGTGACAAGTTTCCCTGAAGCACTGAGCCATGTAGTAATAGCAGCCAGTTTTGGGCTCTTCAGTGAGGCCAAAGCCATCTATAACACAGATGTACAGCAGGTGCTCTGCTTGTGCAATTATAAGCACTGTGTTGGCAATTGATTTGTCATATTTTATTGTACTCATACTGTTATTCTGGATGATCGTCCCACAAGAGTGAAGGCTGCAATCACTTCCCATATGTTTCCATAGACAGAAACCCCGTTTGCTCAGGCGACACATCGGTGCCCCCCTAACCTTCTCTCCTCACCTGCGTTTGATTATTCTTCTGCTTCCTCCTCTATAAACACAAAGAGGTAGTTTTTGTCCTCAGCACTGCTGTTTTATTTGTCACCAACACTAAATGATGTGAATGTATTTCGTTGTGCTATTTTTAAATGGAAATTCTGGAAATATATGTGAAGGTAAATGTGAAGACAACAAATTGAACCTTTTGAACCTCACATAGTTAGCACCTCACTTTTATTACGTAAAAGTGCAACATCTCTTCTTTGTGAGGAAAATGAATACTTTTAATGTTGTGCTGTGATAACCCTTTTCTACAGACATCTTATTGAATTTTAACTCTTAGTATTGTCTCATATTATGGTAACCTTAGCCTGACCAACAAGGCTCAACCTGACTCGAACAAGGCTTGGATGCATCATCGGAGTGGCAAGTAATATATGGTTGAGCCTGGCCCAGTTTGTAGACATTTATTATAAACAGGTCCTTAGGAAGGCCAACGCCATTCTGGACTAATCATCCTATCCTAATCATCCTCTACAGAGGAGTTTGAGCTCCTGCCCTCAGGCTACTGTTTCAGGGAGCCTGCTGTAAAGACTAAGAGATGTAAGGACTCCTTTGTTTTGGTGGCTCGATAGGCTGAATACTACAAAGTAGCTTTTACTAATTAAAGGTTTTTGCTACTTTAGCATTCATCCTTTGCTCTTTTGAATGATGCAATTCCAACTCTGATGTGATTTTGTTTTGTGGTTTTTATTATGACTGCAGATATTTGTTTGATGTGTTTGTTACCCTTGTAATCCAGCTCTTGTTTTTGTTGCATTGTTTTTACTGTGACTGTGGATACTTGTTTGATGTCTTTGTATTTTTACCTGGCTGCAAACTTTCCCCCAGTGGGATAATACAGAATTGAAATTGAATTTAGGTAGAACAATATACCACAATGAAATGTACAGGTCAATGCATGTACAAACCTTTCGGCATGATTGTATTACAGTACACCATTTTAGTGTAGAGTAATATCTGCCTATAAACAATGCCATACCTATTGTAACCTACTGAATGGTTTGTTCCATAAGAATACATTTTCTTATTTTTCTCAAATTTCACAATTTCAGTTGATTCTTTCCTTGTTGGCTTGCGGCAACTTTATTTTTTCCCTTTGGAAAACCACCATATTTACTATTTACTATGCCCTGTCAAAACCTTGCAGCTCGAAAAAGACAGACAGCCACAGATTTTTTTTTCAGACAGCCACAGATTTTTGACATTTTACAGTTTTGAGTGGTTTTACTTGGTCCCAGATTCATGAAATATTCTTCACTTTTGAAAACTCCACGTCTTCTATTATGTATGTATCTATATCATATAATGCCAACAATATTTAAGATAACCTACTTATGATCTCTGTCTTTACTTTTCAGACCAGTGCACGGTGACAAGGTCCTATCTTTTCCTCCACAAATTTTGGTTCTTCAGCACCATCTACTACTTTGGTAACTGGGTATTTATTGGGGTAAGTTCAAGGATGTACATGAATGTCAACAATGTTGTCAACCTAGAGTAAGGATCAAGTCCATAAATACTGTGTCCTCCTGACTTGACATCTTTACCCATGCCATAATGTACAGCATGAAATGCCTACATCTGACCTTGCCAATTCAGAAACTTCAGGTGTGCACGGCACTGTGCGATGTACTGGAAGGACCAAATTACAGCAGTAAAATGAGGGAACAACAACAAAAGCCTTCTAGTGCAAGAGGTTTTAGTTTTAGTGTCTGAATTAGTATTTGTCAGGCTGTCACATATTCTGGAACAAAGAATTAATTTGAAAAACTCTTTTTCAGTTTTTGGTTGTTTGGCTGTGTTGGATATCATTCACGTGTTTACTGAATGACACAGTAGCATGGCAACACAGCCACCCAATTATTTGCTGGGTCTAGTCACTTCATCAGATCCTCGTTGTTTTGCAATGTCCATCTCCCCCTGAAACAACATGAACATTAGCCATTAGAATCTTCTCAGTGGCAATTTGGGAAAAATGGGCCGCTAGAAAGCAGCTTGATAAATGTTTGGCAGAATTCACCAAACATGTTCAGTATGGTTAGTTTTCTGTTAGCTACAGTCATAACTTTAACTTTGTAAAACAATATTATTTGTTAGTTCAAGAGTGTTATCTTGAGGGCAGATCAAAAGACATAAAAAAATAAAATTTAATTTCTGCTCAGAAAGAAATGATTGGTATTATGGTATTATGGATGTATGCTATGGATCAAATAATGTGTGGTTTGCTTGTAATTTTCAGGTTTTCCTTATTGGTCTGGTGGTGTCCTGCTGCAAAGGGAAGAAGTCTGTGATTGAAGGAGAGGTGGAAGCCGATGACTCAGACATGAGTGATGATGAATATGTGCACTGAAAACCAGTAATTGCTCAGACAGAGCAGTAAATATTCCAACCATATCTTAAAGGGGCTAGAAAGTATTGTTAAATAAACAAATCAATGAATGTCAGTCATTTGTGTCATCAGTGTGGATTTAGTGGTTTTAGAAGTTATCACAGCAGCGTCTTGCCCTTCCAGCCTTGTTTTGAGTTGGCATGAGACCATTTGTACTGATTGTTGTGTCTTTCCTGGCCAATATTATTGATGACTTGGGGATGTTGGGAGTTGACTCCAACTCTGATTCCTGCCATGGGAATTTTCAACCCGAACGTTTGAAACTGACGCAAATTGGTTATTTTGATGGGAGGGCTGTTGATGCGGCTGCAGAGTCAGAAACAGACATTCCATCCCATGTTTGTCTATGTCTAGATATAGCGTTTACTCACTGGCTAACTCACTTTTAACTCATTAGGCACTTTCTAGATCCTTTAAATGGTTGCTTTGGGACTATGGGAATGTGCATTTGAGAGAAAATTATTAATATAAAGGCAGTAGATCTTATAAACTATAAACGTTTTTGCTTGGTTGTTTTCTGAAAAGATTATGGGTGTGAAATAGAATGTAATTGTGTTTACTGTAGTAGAATTTTGAAGTCAAATTTTGCTTCTTTTTGTCTGAGGTGAAATTATAGTGCTAGTGGATTTACTGATTTTTTTTTATTGTTTTTGCTTAGTTATTTGCAGTTTCAGACCATTATGTAAGCTAGCATTACTGTACTTGCATACTTGGAGAGCGTTTGAAATATAAACAGAACCTAATTTGGTTGTCATGTTTTTAAGGTCTCACTAATCCTTTGTTTATCATTAAATGGGTTCAATAGCTTTTGGCTCTTTGTATTGAAAGAGCATGATAGAAATACAATTAATGAAAGAGATGGATGTATTTTGCTTTTGATTAAGGAGTTCTATTTTTTGTCAATTCTCTAATTTCTAATTAAGATGTTGCTGTTCAAGCTTAATAGGAAAAAGTTCATTTAAAAGACTGACGGTGTACATTGACAATTTTGAGTGAAATTATGAAGTATGACATTGTTTTATTTGGAAACCAAATGTTGTGCCTCATTAAATATTTTCTGTAAGTTCAATCAGGAAGGCTACCTCCTTCATTCATAATTCTGCCAGCAGGAGTAAACACGCCCCCAGCTCTGCATCTTCCAATCACCTTAGCCCATGCTCCTTTCTCCTCCCCTTCCTCCCTCTTCAGAAACCAATCACTAACCCTCTATTTGTACCCCTTGAGCTGCTTCAGTGTTTCTGTCATTTCAGCTGCCTAAATCTCACCGGTCTGATGGCTAAAACAAGCGCTAGCTTTAAAAAACAAATTATATGGCAAGTATTGCTCACCCATGGCCCCTCGGTCATCTTGTCGTATTCCGATGATTTCGACCCCTACCCAGCCCCATCCCGCTGAAGCACCCGTCTCACAGGCTACCAGACAGTGACCAGTTCGGTCACTCTCCCAGATCATCACCGGTCTGCACAAGACGGGCATCTCCCCGGAGCCAGGTTTGCATCACTCCCTCCTCCAAGACCGGCCCGACGCCGCTTCCGCCCCAGCTCCCGACACCCTCTCCTCGGGTGGGGAGAAGCCATCTGGTAGGCCATAAGTACCTTTCCATGCAAACATCTCCCCAGATTGAAGTCTCCAATCCTCCAAGGTAAGGACTTCCACCACGTAAGCATCATCCTGGCTTTCCCAGCATGCGACCGCAGTATAGCGGCATCCGCCGATCAGGCAGCCATAAAATTCGATTCGATTTACCCGGTGTCAAGAGCCTGATTCCCGCTGAGCAATTTTCTCCATGCTACACCTCATTCAAAAATGCATCAGCCTCATTAAATTAGCAGGCCTTCAAAAGCCGACATCACAGACGCTTCAAAATACCCCCATTCACCCGTCCCAGTGGCCTCTCTTTGGCGTTAAATGGGATTCAAAACTGTATTCGCAGTCAGGCTACTTTCAGCTGCAGAAGTAGCCCCTGCATTTGTTATCTCCTGTCCGAAGCCCTCTGCTTGTTCCTGCTAAATATCACCAGACTGCATCTGGCCCAATCAGGCTGCATCTTACATCTCCTGGACGACTTCCTTCTCATAGATCCTCTGTCAGGTAGCTCCCTCTCCTACTCGAGAAGTCTTTCACCCAGCCCGGCGTCCCCCTGTCCAAGGGGAAAATGGCCCCACTAATTCGCTCAAGTTTCTCGGCATCTGGTTAGGCGCTTTGGCACAAGGCTTCAGCTTCAGCTTCTGCCAAGGCGAGAGCCTTGTCCATGCTGGGCCACCTCAATTTCACCATGTGCATCATCCCCAAGGTCACTCATTCATATCCAGGCTCCTAGACCTAGCTTCTTCCATCCCCAATCCCGCTCTGATCTGCACTCCTGGGCCCAACTTCTAAATAAATGGAACGGCATCTCCTTTTTCTATGACGATGTCGTCCACTCAGCCGACGCCACAACTTGTTCACAGACGCAGCGTCTGCGGGTTTTGGGGGGTACCACCAAGGCCAGTGGCTCGCAGGCAATGGCCCCGTCTGTTCTCAGGTCTCGAACACTCTTCGGCCCTATCCGAAATATTTCCAGCGGTGGTTTTCTGTCACATCTGGGGCCACCTGTGGCGCCACAAGCACATCACCATAAACTGCAACAATGAAGCAGTGTTAGCCATACTCAACAAGGGCCGCTGTTCTTCTGCCATTATGCCTTCGTCAGACGCATAACCTGGCTCTCAATTTCCCATAACTTCCTAACTAAAGCCAAGCACATCCCCGGGCGCTTGAACACTGTAGCTGACTCACTGTCTTGCTTTAACTCCAGGCATTCCAGAGACTCTGCACACATTCCAGCCTAGAGCCCCTGCCTATTCCACCCATCTCTGCCCTGATCCTCTATTAATCCTAATCAGGAATCCCGTCCTGCAAAACTACCTCATTGAGGCCAAACACTACATGAGAGCAGGCCTAGCAGCATCCACCTTGAAGGTCTATGATTCGACCTGGAGAACGTTTGCCTTTTTCAGTACCTCTATCAGCGCACCTTTCACGCCTATCCTTACATCCACGATCTGTGCTTCCTCACCTACTGTCAAGATGCTAGGCGTGTTCGTCGCCCTTATATCTGAAGCCTGCTGGTAGGCGTGCAATTCCTCACCAGGTGCCTCAACCCTTCCTACCTGAGCCTGTTTGCCAATCCAGCTATAATACTGCTGCTAAAAGGAATAGCTAAAGCCTCTCCTCACGTTGCTGATTCTAGGCGCCCCATCACGCTACTTCTTCTGCACCTAATGCTGTCAGCTCTCGAGGAGGGCCTCTTCACCCCCTATGTGCACTGTCTCCCCCATTGTGTTCCTACAAGCATTTTATGGCTTTCTTCGGATCAGCGAGATCGCCACTGCTTCCAACCATTTTGACCCACTAGAGACGTTGCCTTCTCAGACTTGCAATATCACCCCGACTACTATAGGCTCCACCTCAAGCATTCGAAAACCGGAGGCCCCTGCTCCATAGTCGTTGCCAACCTCCACTCCCGCTTCTGCCCCTGTAAATCCATGCTTAGGTATCTGAAAGCCAGACCTCGCACTCCTTCCACCTCTCCTCTTTTCCTGACACCTTCCTTCTCCCCCATGTCCAAATCATGGTTCAACACTCATCTAAGATTGGTCCTGCAGAAATGTAACCTCTCCCACCGCAGTTATACAGGGCATTCTTTCAGGATGGGCACCGCCACCTCAGCCGCCATGCAGGGAATTTCCCCTGCTTCTCTGCAACAATTAGGCCGCTGGTCGTCCCCTGCTTTCCTCTCATACATCAGTCCAGATACTTCAGCTATCCTGGCCATCCAGCGAACACTTCAGCCCTAACCAGTTGGTAAGCCCAGCATATTGCTGGTGGTGGTGATGCTAACCCACTTTATCTCTTCCCTCTCGCCTCCGGCCTCTATCTTTTCTCTAGTCTGCCGCCAGCTCCCCCAGAGTCCCCCGCCTTCTGATGGCCAGCTCCGCCCCACATCAGCCAGCTGGATATGAGGCCACCTTACCCAGCCCTGGCAGGTGGTAATGCTGGTCCGCTGTGGCGAGCTAGCTAGAGGCCAAACTCACCCAGCTTCAGCCAGTTTGGTAATGCTGGTCTGCTGTGGCCAGCTAGCTAGAGGCCAAACTCACCCAGCTTCAGCTAGTTTGGTAACGCTGGTCTGCTGTGGCCAGCTAGCCTAGTCGGTCAGTGCAGGTCAATTGGGTTCCCTTCATTCCTCACCAGATTCAGCCTTTCTTAGGATGCCAGCTTCGGCAGCTGGTAACGCCAGTCCACTGTGGCCGGCTAGTTAGAGGCCAAATTCGTCCAGCTTCAGCCAGTTTGGTACACTGGCTCGCTGCAGCGAGCTAGCCTAGTCAGTCAGTTCAGGTCGGTCAGGTCTCCCGCCACCCCTCTCACCTTC
>OOFE01011352.1:10091-40957 GCA_900323365.1 Monocentris japonica
GAGCTAGCTAGAGGCCAAACTCACCCAGCTTCAGCCAGTTTGGTAATGCTGGTCTGCTGTGGCCAGCTAGCTAGAGGCCAAACTCACCCAGCTTCAGCTAGTTTGGTAACGCTGGTCTGCTGTGGCCAGCTAGCCTAGTCGGTCAGTGCAGGTCAATTGGGCTCCCATCATTCCTCACCAGATTCAGCCTTTCTTAGGATGCCAGCTTGCCAGCTTCGGCAGCTGGTAACGCCAGTCCACTGCGGCCGGCTAGTTAGAGGCCAAATTCGTCCAGCTTCAGCCAGTTTGGTACACTGGCTCGCTGCAGCGAGCTAGCCTAGTCAGTCAGTTCAGGTCGGTCAGGTCTCCCGCCTCCCCTCTCACCTTCACTCTCCTCCACCCTGCTCCTCCCGCATTCCCCATCGTTTTGGGGGGGTTCTCCTGTCTCCTATCTGCCCCCAGGGAGCTTCACCCTATCACTGGATACCTCTTAGAGTCTACGCCAAACCTATGCTCACGCACATTTTCACATGTTGTTAATACATCTTTATAATTGTAATCCTAGCCTCTCGTGATTGAACTGTTATGATGGGCACAAGCTATCATGAACCAGTTAAGAGACGGAATTCTCATCCACTACAGTTATCAGCCAAAATCAAGATTTTGCAAGATTTAGGCCCAATTAGGCAAAGTGACTATTTTAAAGTCATGGCAAAAAGGATGTAGTTGTTTTCACAGACTTTCTGTTCCAAATAACTGTCCTGTTGTATGCATCATCCTCACACTTACCATTATGTTGTGGTTTGACATGGACTGACTACTGATTTGCTGCAAGGTTATTCTAACAAGGACAAAGCAATCCTTTAACTAATACTGGGGCTTATTCTAAATAAATTCAGACTTGATAATCCCATTATTTTATGTCTGTTACCTTATAATGTCAAATTTGACATAATTGTTTGTATTTTTCATTTGATCTTCCACTTGACATCGTGTAAGAGTTCCTGCACTTCAAAAGGATTCTATCAAGCCTATATTGACTTCTATTTAAAATTTACACGACTCCAAAATATGACTAATTCCCTTTGTATTCTTAAAGGAGTTTCCAATTTGTTTTTGAAAGGAGTTTTTGGCTGTTCATTGAATTGATTCTATATTATGTGATGCTAATAAAGAATCAACTTCTGTGTTATCGTGCACAGCTTTTAAAGTAAGCATTTTCCTGTTATGACAATAAATTAATTGTCTTGATTTTATTCAATTTCCTTTATTCCCTAGCTGATTTTTTTTTTTTCTCTCACCAGCACTGAAGTGAATCTAAAGAAAATGCTTTCATGGTCTAACCTAACTTGTTAGATTCAGCATTAATGCAGCATTCACACAAAGTAGGCCATATTTGATAGAGCGGGCAGTTTATTGGACCACACCAGAAAGTTGTCGACTAAACTTATAATAACCCCTCTTGTCTCTGGCTGGCTGACACGTTTGGATGAGGGCTGTGAGATACCCACAGGGGAGTAGTTTATGTAAATCCATCCAACAAGGCCAATCACAAAGCTTCAATTCAAGCTAATCAGTCCTTTCTAAAAATTTGAAGAGCAAAGCCTGTCACTGAATAGCAAAACCAGATTATACAACATGTAGTTTCAGCCAAGCAATCTGTTTGGTCATGTTTCAACCCTGCTGATAATTCCCATTAAGCAGCTGTTTGTTATTGGTTGCTAAGCTAACTCTCGTGGTAACCAGGGAGCTTGTTAGCGATTGTTCTGCTTTTATTCGTATTTTGTGCACTTAATTTGTGCACTACTTTTAAGAACACTTTCAGTGATCACTAGCTCATGCAAAATGTATTAAAGCCTTGAGAATGCTCTTTACTGTGATAATGGGTACTTCTGGGGTTCCAACAATCCCCGGCTATACTTATAGTAGCTGCATTGCCATCATACCCATAATCAACATAAAATACACTCTCTTGGCCTTATTGCTGCAGTAGTGCGTATTAAAAGAATTAGGAATTGCTCACTATGTAACTCTGATAAGTAAGATCTTGTATTGGGTGCTTTTCATGTTTTCATCTGAACCAGATGCACATATCTACCTACCTTTCTACAACTTAAGATGCTGCTGGTGCAGATAATTTAACAGATGGCAAGGTCTTAGAAAATGGATTGCAAGCTGCAATGCTGCCTGTCACTTGTAAAAAATGAAAAATGCTCCAGTAAATGATGTAAAGACGATGACCCTAAGACACTTTCCCATGGCATTCTTACTTCTTCATATGCAATACCGTGCGTGCTGCATGTGCTACCACTGTAAAAATGTGTTGGCCTGGAATTCAGTCCTATTGCGCTTGCTTCTGCAAGGAACAAAAGTGTAATACTTTTTGTACTATAAAAGGCATTCTAGGTCTGTTCTCTGCAAGTAAATCTTCATTATTGCTTTAAATTGTTCATTTTTTTTCCAGGCAAAGCCTTGCATTACTTTTTCATTGACCATTTTTACAGGAAGAGATGGCCTGGCTAAATGGAAGTTCTATAGCACATGACATACAACCACTGGAATAGAATCTCAGCTATGGGTTCTTATTTCATTTCACTATAGCCACTATTCTATAGCGGTCTTGAACTGGTGGCCTCTGAGCAAACGGTAATGTTTCTATCTAAAAAATTCATGTAACGCAAATGTAACAAATATCATCACTATAGATATAAGTATATCTGAGCAATCTTAAAATCTCGGTTTTAAAACACACTTGCTTTGACTTTAATGACAGTTAGCAGACAGAACCAAACATCTAATACTCAATATTGGCAATTTGACCTTTTTAACACAATAAAATGGAATTTCAGTTGAATATTGTTTTGATATATATCTTATGATGCCCCAGATTTATGACCACACTAACATACAACCACAAAAAGGCTGTCTAATTGTCTATATAATGAGATATAAAACAGACCTTTTCATTATTTAAACACTGAAATATAAACCCATTTAGCTGTGTACTTTAAGTGAAATGTTACAGGATCATAAAATAATCCCAGCCCAACAATCTATGACACTTCTTCATTATCACTCAGCTCTCCTTAATTCCTCAAGTATCTCATTTTCCCCTCATTTTTGTTCTCATGACAAGTACTTTACCTTAGATAAAGGTTTTGATGAATACAGAAATTCTGAAAGACCACCACCTCTACCTCATGTTCCCATTGCAGTTTATCAATGACCGTAGTCTGTTTGGTGACCAAGAATGAATTTGAATGAATGGCTGAATGAGTAACATAAAATGACCACTATGTCCCATAAAGCATAGTTTCAGTATGATCTTACTAACAACCCTACTGTATATTTGGGTGTCTTGTCAGCACATGATAGTGATACATTTTTCCAAGGTGGATACTGTTTTGAAATAAGGCAGTGGCGGCTATCGTCAGGGGCGTCTGTATCCATCAACTATCTTACTGTTCCAAGAGATGAAAGACCATAATGTTATTATATACTGTCTGCTATACAGTATATGGTAACTATATTTTTCCAAACTTTAAGGGTTAAGAGTTTTCGTCATTTCCAATGGCTAGCGATCAATTCATAACTATCCCTACAGTGTAGCTCAGTCTATAGCCTTGTCAAAACTTAGAACTCCCAATGCCTCCAAAGTGTGACTTCTTCATAGCAGCGATTAAAATTTTAGACTCTGTAAGTTGTCTGCCATTATTCTTTTGTTGAGCTGGTGTAGAATGTGTGATTGGAAATTATTTTCAAAGTGAGAATTGAACCTAAATGCTGATATGAAACTTTGCCATTGTCACCTACTGCACGCAAGGTGTGAGATTGGTTACAAGTTAGCTTTCAGTCCTTCAAAAAGGATGCGCTTGCTGGAGGCTCATATTGTTAAATCAACCTCTTGTCTCACTGCATAATAACGACTGTTCATACAGCACAGCATAAAGCACATACATGGTATAGTAAACATACAGTACAAGCACAGAAGTGAGGAAGAACTGGTGCTGTGTCCTCTTGAACACATTGTGTTTCCTCCTACCATTAAGTCCTCCCCAGCGTTTACTGGGGAAGTTTCTGTGATTTCCAGGTGGCCTTAAGTCTTTCCTCTGGGCTTAACTCTTCTGACAAGCCCTTGATATATGAACACTGTTTGCCTTACCCTTCAGCCTGCCTCCAGGGAGGAAAATGCTAGAAATGAGAGAGGCGGGATCAATGCGGTTATGTTGATTCAGTGTTTGCACCCCCTAAGCAGGTTAACCTCTCTACCCTTATGGGCCTGTGGGAGCTGCCACACTCACTTCCAAATGAAGACTTGTCCAGCAGGCTTGTCAACATGTCCCAGCTCCATTTACCAACAACCAAATAATGCTGCCTATTGCAGTATGGACATCCAGTGCTGTGTGTGAACTTGATGACAGACATACTTACAGTGTCCAATCATCAATTTGTGGATACAATAATCTGACAGTAAAATGATTGTGTGGAATATTGTTAAATGATGTAATATAAACATGAAGTCAATATAAATATTGCCCTCATAATTGAGCCAGACAAGAAAGACAATCCCACCATCAACCAATGATTAAGTATTTCCATTTCTTGATTTTGTTTTTGTTTGTCACTTGGCTATTTAAGGGTTCCTGACTAATTGTTCTGCTGGCACTGGTGCCATAAACACTTTCATTTGGTGGCACAAACAGATAATATGATGACACTGATCATTTCGTCTGTAGATTCTTTTTTATCTTTATGGTGCCTATTACAATATGGAACCTGTTAAAATTAATGTATTGCTGTGCCTTCGCTGTTTCCGCTCAATACGCCGTGCTGCATCACTGGATAGAAGTCAAGAAGTTGCCACAATCACTAATGTGGAAAACTGGATTCAGCAGCTGAATTTACATCCTCCCGATACGGTACCTAATGCTGGGTTGTAGAATTTAGTACTTCCTCATGAAATTAATTCTCTCACGTTCTCCCTCTCTTACAAAACACGAAGGCTGATGTATTAGTAGTATGCAGTGGAGAGTGAAAAGAAAGAAGGGGTGCATCTTATATGAACACCGACTTAATAGTGGCCTAAGACTCCATGAAGGTTTGTTACAGCAGAGTTTACTGTTTTAGTGAGCAAATGCTTCATATTGTGAACAGCAGCACATGACTGGTGAAAATCTAGGGCAACAATCACCCATAAATTAAACAAGTGCATTAAATAGCACATTTCATCTGTGGCTCCCAAAGTAAGATGACCTTGTTTATTTCAGGCATGGCTGCTTGATCTACATCCTAAAATGTACAGTCTAGTGCTTTACCCATCTGACAACAAATGTATTTTTTGAGTTAGCCAAACAGTAATGTTGGAATAGACAAAACACGATATCAACCCATTGCTGTCTAGAGAAAAGTTGTTAAAATACCAAATGAAATCCAGACTAGAGTTTAGAGGTACTAGTGTCCTCTGAGAGCTACCAGTAAATCTTAGGTCCACTCTTGTTGGGTGATTTAGTCAATGGCAAACTATCTATTAGTCAGTGAATTATGTGCTCAAGGGTGCCATGAAAGCCCCTCGATACCTACCACACAGGTGCCCTTGAGCAAGGCATTTAACTGAAGACTGTGTTGGCAGTGGCTGGATGGGACTGCTTGAAAAGTTAAAAAAATCCTTTTTTGGCTCTCCTGACCCACCGTAACTTAAAGTACAGATGCATTTTACTTTACATTACAAACATTTAACAGCCTCAAAATTTATGTAAAACTGTTTATCTTTTACACACTGTCACACAATACATTTTAGGGTCGAAATATATCTTCAATATCCTCATCTGTTAAATCAGCATGTAAACAAAGCCAGTGGTATGGCAACAGTTTTTCTACAGGGGGCAGCACACTAGAGGATGGAGCATTTGAAGAAAAATGAGCTCTCACAAAGCCTCTGACAGTTGTCTGCATTGTAAATTCTGATTGGAAATGCCTGTTACTGCACCCTACATATCATCAACCCAACCCACTTTCACGTATAGGCCTAATGAAACATAGGCTTATTATCTGTTTATTTTCTGCCTCCTGCGTTTTTCCCCTTGTCATCCTCACTCTTGACTGGCAGTCTCTCAGTGGTGCAGATCCGAGTCACAGCTCCTCCTCCTTTCTTTCTTTCGCTTCCTCTTCTGCTGCTGAGTGGACCACTGCTCCCCAGAGGAGGACACACTCCGATGCTACCTTAGCTGAAGTAGCTGCCATACTGCAGACCGCCAAACAGAACAAACAAGATTTCCCATAAGCCCTCACACCCTCCCTTTTTTGCTCCATCCGTCCATGTCTCCCCAGTAAAATCTTGACTGATCTTATCCGGTTCACCTTCTGAAGGCACAGCACAAGCACAGAAACCCATTAGAGTTTGAAAGTTAGCCACCAAAGTCAAAAATCAGATACAGGAGTGGATTTGTGAGGCTGCAGACAGTCTCAGGTACAGCTTAAATGATAGAGGCAATAAGACGTTTCTAACCAGGAACCAACATTTATAAGAGGGATCATTAATTGATACATTTGGGATAAAGCATTCTGTACTATACTGAATGGTACTGTACTGTATGATATTTCACAAATAACCAAGCGATCTTCATGTTAGTATCGCAGAGAAATGGCACACCATTAATCATGTCATCTTAGAGCACTGAATGTAGTAAGTCTAATTTTCGTACATTTCACACTCAATGCCCAGGCAGGGTTAGCCCTAATTTCATACTGAGTGACATGCCCATTACTAGAGAATTAGATCGATTTCTTGAGTTAAAATGTTCTCTCAACCAAGCAGAGTGAGTAATAAATGTCACAACCAACAAACCACATAAACTTGACACAACCTCTGAAGCAGTACGAACATATTTCCTCTTTTATTTACATTCCTTTTCAAATGTTAACATTTTTCGCTATAACTTTTGATCAGGTTGGCATATTTTTCTCATTAAAATAAATTGGCACAAGTAAAACATATGTAGACAAAAGTTTATTTACACCATACAACATTTTGTTTTTAAATATTTTATACAGAGCTGCAGATGAGAGAGCTTGCTGGGATCCTTCAAGCAGATTCTGCAGTATTAAAGTTGTGAAATATATTATTTATATAAAAGTGAGTATTATCTTTATTGCATTTAAAGCAATGAAGAATGTAGCTTGACAAACATTCATTTTAATATGACAGAAAAAATCCTCTTTGCCTCCCATGTTTTATATTATAAAGTAAAAAGTGTAGTAATGGCCAAACAGACTGTTATAAACTTTTTAAAAACCTGCATAAATATATACATTGTGCTCCCGGGTCCAGTTTTATGAAATCAAAACTAGACCCAATGAAGCTGGGACGACATGGCATGTCATTTGCGTTTTGAGGTTTCACCTAGAGAGATTACCTTTTTTAGCCAATTCCTCAACAGATATTGAAACACATGATGGTAAATATTGTACACCAGGCTGCCCCACACTAAGTACACTAGTGAGAATACAAAAAGTAACACTGATGTTTTTTTCCCTTTTTTTCTTTTTTGCCTCTCCTCAGTCCTTATATTGTATTGGCACATAATGTCCCTGCCACACTTGTAATATCCAGATATGTATGCCAAGGCTGTTAGAAAAGTCTGTTGCTTTTTCAGTGCAAAATTCATCCTTTCTCCTCCTTTCCTAGTTTGCATTTCCTAGTTTTCCACCTCTACACCTCCGTTTGGAAGTCTCCCTCTTGGACGTCTAAGGGCAAGTTGACACACTTTTCCCACTCTGCAGGCGTCATCTCCAGTGAGTCCTTGGTGTCAGATTCTAATACATTCATAGTGGTGTAATTCTGGTACTCACAGGCTGGATTGTAGCTCTCCCATGGGTTCTTGTTCACCATTGCCTTGTCCTGTGAACATGGCCAAGGGGGTATGATATTTGTAGCAGGACATCCTCTAGAGCTAAACATTATTTGTCTTGCAAAAGCATTTGATTTAATAGTGGACTACATCAATTCCTAACCACTGCTGATGCTGTGAAAAGCATCAAATAACAAAAAATAATGGTAGTGTATTAAATGGTTACACTATTATCATGGAGTCATAATGCATTGTGCTTTCCCCAAGCCCAGAAACTCCAGTAGACCATATGGGTTTCATCTGCGAGCCATTCATCTGAATGTGCTCTCAGTGACATTCACAAAGACACTATAGCAAAGAGAAGCTGCTCCCAGTCAGGGAATATAAAATGGTTCTAATGTCTGCAGCCAGTTCTGCAGTAGATTCATTTGGGAAAAAAAGGAAAAGTGGTGTGAGGGTGTAGTTATCGTTTTCTATACAAAAGTCCTTGCAGTGGTAACTAAGCAACAAGCAGCAAATTACATTGTGCTGTGGGGGTGATTGAAATGTGAGTGAAAAAGGATTACATGCAGCCCAAAGGCTGCTGTGTGGCTGACAGTGTCTATATGTTACGGTGAATGTGTGGAAAAGGTAGATGCATACATAACTGGGGTGGTGAATGTAAATATGTACACTTTCCGGTTAATGTGAGTGGAAAACAGCGTGAGCCTCTCTCACAGTCCTGTTCGCACCACGTGGCCAAAATATCTGTAGTGAAGACTCATTTATGTAACACTACAATATCATAAGGTAGACTTATCAAAATCCTCCACGGATAAAGATGAACAAGAGGGACTATCTTATCGACTGCAACGGTGTGCAGAAAATTGCCAGGAGAGGCAAAGACACTATTCTTCTGGAAAAAGAAGGATTTATAAGATGTAATCAATGAAGCCCATATTAAAACGGGATGAGAGGGGGTGTAATGTGATGGATAAGAAGCTGCATCAGTCTTATTCAGCAATGTCACAGGCAATTCACTTCTATGAACCTGTGTGAGGATCACCTCACTAACCAAACTAACCGAATTGTGTGACGGATATGCAGTTAACAGGACACTGAGAGAGCCTCACACTACTGTGCTTAGCATTTTCCACTCACATTAACTGGAAAATGTACACATTTATCAGATTTACCTTGGGAAATGTTTACATTTACCGAATGCGCACATTTACCTTTTTGTTTTTTTTTTCCTTTTTCCCACATTTACATAACATACAAAAGTGTGGCTCCGTTGGGTCAGCAGCCCAATTTCTATTTGCTACGTTCTAGGAGGAAAACACTCGCTGGTCTGAGAGACAGATAAACCTGACATCTCCATCTACAGCTCCAGCCAGGTGTGGACAGCGATGGTTGGACATTCATTTGCAGCAGGGTCAGGAAGAATTAGGAAAAGATCTAAGTCACATTAAAACATGATGTCTATATCCAATGTGACAAAAGAATTTACAAGAACACACTTAAGTGAATAGCAAACTCAAGGTAATATTTGTATAGCTGTTGATAGATTAAATAATCTGCCATGCATTAATGGAATAATGATGGGGTTGCTGAGTAGATAAATGTGCATGTAAATAAAAGTGCATTCATGGCCTTGCATTGGAATGGATGCACTCTATTGCAACTGGATTACCAGAGGTCCTTCTTCCCTCAGTCTGGCCTTGTGGAGAAAATGCTTCACTGCTTAGGGGGCAGCGGCCACACCAGCCCCCTGCCAGCTGTTGCCAAGCCCCCTAGCTATAGGAGGCTTCTCCTCCACGTGAATACGTTAGCTAGATAACTGCTCATTTGCACAATCACACATTATGTGTCCCACACCGGATATCTAAACAGGGTATTTGGATGTTGTTCTCTCTAATTGGCTGACAGCCACCCCCCTGGTTTCCTGTTACTCACCATGCTGCCCATATTTGGTATGTCTCGAAATCGATCCAGGGTTTGAAATTTCTGATTCAGTTCCTGGAACAGCTCCATGTGTCTTTTCCTGGTGTGCATGACTTTCTGCAATGGCAAGGTTTTTTTTGGTATTGAAAGCCAATAATGGAAATGCATCTTCCTCTCCACCCCCTCCAACTCTCTATTCAATTTGTGAGCGTAGCATGGCAGTTTGCTTATAGGCCAGGTTTGAAACAAATCTATTTTTCTCTGCATATATACAAGTAACTGCCAAAATAAAGGAAACACCAGCATAATGTGTTTAACTAGGTTGTTGGGACACCACGGGCCGCCAGAACTGCTTTAATCTGCATTGGCTAGAGTGTCTGTATTCAGCAAAATTCTTCCATGACAAATACCTTCATTTAGTGTTTTGATGATGTAAGGGAAATCCTGTTTCAGGTGTTACTCAAACCTTGGCCCAAAACCTTGCACTCTATGGGGGTGTGTGGACCTAAACCAATCAAAGAAAATGTGTTTATGTGTTTCCTTTACTTTGGAAGTTTGTTCTTTATATATGCAGTAAAGCCTGATTAAACAATGCAAAGGAAATGCTGAAACCTGTTAAAGGGGATTTGATTATGTGTTTACTTCCTTGGTTTGCAAGCCAATATTATCATTGTTGAAACCAGTGGTAAAATTAGATGTGAAATGTGCAAATGACTTTAAAAGCATACATTTTTGAAATCAACAGCTAATGGATGGAGGAGATGGAGAAAGACAAAATGTAGATGAGAACTGCTGCCCTGTTTGTCAGTTGAAAGCCTTGCTTTTACCTTAACTATACAGCATCTCATTAAATCCTGTTGAGTCAAGGCAATGTGACTCCAATAAGCTTAAGTGCCACAGAAAGTAGTAGTAAATCAAATGACAAACACAACTGCTTTTCTCTGTGTAAAAAAGCTAGATGCATATACTTCAAAAAACAATAGTTTACTTACCTCAAAGTCCAGATCGGAATACCGTGACTTTCTTCTCTGTAAAAACAAAACAATTAAGCTATTAGATTATGAGTCATCAATTTAGTAAGATATGTACATGCTATACGCAGTTTTGACAGTGTGGTACAGTAAAGAATGTAGCTCTGAGTCCTCTGAGCTTCATACACCTGAACATATGTACCTCTAAGGAGCTCATTGATATTGTGGACCCTGTCTCGCTTCTTGAAAGCCCTGCATTCTCCTCCATCTCAGCTAGGAAGTTCTTAACAGCCGTGCGAGGTTCAAAGGGCAGGTTTTGCATGTGTTCCGGAGCACTGGGATACTGCTGCTCCAGGTTCACATTCATGTGGTCCATGCCTGATGGGCTGATATTGAAGTCAGGACTCATCTTGTAATGCATCAGCCTCTCATGCGGCAGTGTATCCATAGTGATGTTCATCTTGCTGTCCTCTTTCAGGAGGGTGGGCACATTACCCACCCCTACTGCCGCTGCTGCAGAGCCCCGAGGCATGACTATGTAGTCTGTCTCCATCATCTGGCCCTGTGCTGAGTGGCCCTCCATGTCATGGCTGCCCATGTCTTGGTCGCTCTGGCGCATGGCATCATCGGTGCACAGGTAAACAGTGCGCCGCATATCAGCGTTGCTGTCAGCCATACACTGCTCCCCCAGCTCCCCCACTCCCATAGGCATGTGCAGAGCTGAAGGCTGCTGGATGATCACTTTGGAGATGATGTTGCCAGGCAACGTAGAGTAGTTGAGGCCCTCAGGGGCCTTTTCATCCTCTTCGTCGTTGAGGGAAATGCGGGAGAGGGTGCCTGTTATGGTGGCGGCACGACAAGAGCCCATGTCTTTGTGGAGAGCTGCAGGGCAGAGTGATGCAAGGATTAGTAGGAAATCCTCCATAATGAGAGTGGTGTCAGAGTTTGTCAGGGATTATAGAGTGCATGACCAATAGAACAAGAGAAATCAGATCAATATGCACCAAGTTTGAATTAAAGATTCTTAAAGGATTTTGCACTGGTAAAATTTAAATGACATGTGCAATGAGCATAGCATTGCACCTGGAGGGAAAGGACACAATGCTGTCAGTAAGTATGAGCAGCAGACACAGGTCACTGGGGGACTTAACAGTAAATAAGGTAACATGAGCTCATGAGAATCTCTCCCTGAAAGGCTCCCTGGTATTGATACCCTTGATCTTGACATGATAATAATCACCTTGTAACGCCCCACATATTCAACCAGAAAACTCTAGCTATCTAATCAGAAATACCTTCTGGCTATAAGAAAACCTGACCCCCACCACTGGGCATTTGAATCATTTCCCCATGAATCAGTAGGGATTACCTTGTTTATTCACAAAAGGCCTGCAAGGGGATAACAAGGACAACACAGTTAAAATCTAATACTAGCCTTTTTGTTTCAACCTAATTTACTGCATGTATGAACAGTGCCTATGGCCAGGGGATCTAGTATTCATAATGAAGAGGAACTTTTGATCAAAGTTATTACTGTTATATACTGTAGGGTATAAGGCTACAAAAAATTTCCTGTTGTCGGTATTGACAATAATCCCTATTTATAAGCAACCAGTTAGAACTATGTGAGCCCAGAGAGTAGTCTGTAAGGTGTCTCCACAGCTGCTCTAATAGAGTGGACATCATGAGTAATGTGGGCCAAAGGAGCATTATGCTCAGACAGCCTCTCCTCTTTCTAACAAGCTCTGAATAATGGTCAATGGGGGTACTCCCAACAGATCCATTTAGATTGTGTTTTTCTGTGGTTTGGAAGGGATTGGAGAGGGACAAGGCTCCAGGCTGGTGCAACTTGCCACCACTAGTTGTATGCATTTACAGCTACTTATGTAGATTGAGCTGGGGAGTTTTCTTGAGAAGAACCAGCCTAATCTCTTAGGAGCGCCTATGTCAAATATTTCTTCATTAATTAATGAAATCATAGACTCATTTATCAATAATTACTGTGGCTCAAAGATATGGAAGCACTAGAGGAAGGGATCACCCAAAGGAGCATTACTCTATGATTTAACAAATATGAAGAGCAACAAACCTTATGATTAGAAAGGAAAATAATCCATCAGAAATTACCCATAGCAGGCACATAGCACTTATGCATGATCACAGTCTATTCTGTGACAGTGTCAACGTGATAATGAAAAAAACATATCACACATCGCCACTGGTAGATCGCGGCAATCTAAACTCACTTCGGTTTTAATAATTTCTCTTACATTTCAATTTCAACAATGCAATATATCCGACAAATAAAATGAATGTCCAACAGCTCTTCATGGTGATGTTTTGTTCTCAAATGGAATTCAGTGTTTTGATAAGTGAGAAAACTCCTGTGGGGTTTGTTGGTTGTTATGCAACCTGAGTTATTTTTTACTGTCTAACATCTTTTGGGCTTTTAGCAAAAGCAATAAGAACCTTGTTAATAGGAGACCATCTGTTCCATACCTGATCGGCAGGCGATATCCACGTCCTTCTCGAAGTCTGTCTGTAGGTACAACACAGTCAAATTGTCATTATTTTTTGCTATAAAACAAAAAATAATCCTAAAAATAATGCTATCATGTTTATATACAGTATTTATATGCATTCATATCTGAAAAACAGCAGCAGCCTGATCCTAAGACCTGCATCCTTTTAATACTGTTTCTCAATGCTTTACCAGGAAAATGCAAAGCTAATGGTCCAGTTTTTTCTCTGCTTCATTCTAACAATATAAATTAGACATCCATGCAAAAACAGCAGTTGGAGAGCATTTTGTGCTTGCTGCTAATGATTGTATTGAACCAGAGGGCCTGACACTATTCTGCTACTGTGAAAATTATTTCAATCTGAGGGATATTAGAATACTAATGGCAGATCATAGCTATGATGTGCCAGTGGCGTTGTGCTAGATGAAGAGATTGGTGTCCCATTACAAAGGTCAGTCAGAGAACAGTCCTCTATTACCCTGCGAGAGGGATGGGAAATGAGAAGGACACATGGCAAACATGGACAGTAAAAATAGTGAAATCAAACAGACACAGGGGATTGGATTTAGGGCCTAAGAAAACCAAAGAGAACTGATGTCATTTATTAGAGAGCCAAGTATCTACTCTGCATTATCTGGAAAATGATGAAGCTATGGGAAACATCGCACTCATCTAGTAGGGGCCACATTAAACTGAATATTAAAGAATGAAAAAAATTGCATTGCATCAAGAGCACAAGTTAAATTAAGGTCAATGGAGAACAGGGAGGTATGTATGAGTATCATTAATAACCAGGGTCCACTTAAATTAAAGAGGATCTAATGGTTACAAATAGCTGGGGGTAACCGTGCTTACCATTATCTGAGCGTGCCCATTAGGGAAGGTTCCCGTTGCATCGGCATTGATTGGGTCTTGACAGTTTCTGAGTCGGCATCTGAAAGCATCCTGTACCTGAGGACAGGGAGAATCAGTCTTTCATTACGTGCTTAATGCTGCACATCACCTGGTTTAGACAAAATAAGACATGCATGCTGAAAAAAAGTTCATCATTGTATTATATGTTATATGTATCTGTTATTAGGGCTCACTCAAAACATGTGGGACTGTGATTGAGGAACTCTCCCCCACTATAATATTTCTAATAAAGGGTTAGACTGATGAATCTCCAAGTTAAGAAAACAAAGAGTATGACTGAATGGAAGAGGGTGAGTAAAGGAAGAGCATGGAATTAAAACCATCCTCTACCTCTCTCCTTAGGATGCAGTGCACCATCACAATGACAAAACCCTGCAGCGAGTCAAAGACCGCAAAGAGGATCTGAAAGAGGATGGAGCGCTTGTCTGTCATGGCCAGCACTGCAGACATCCAGGTCAACGCTAGCAGAGGTAGGACAACACAGGAACTCCACAGGGACGCCCTAAGAGAGGCAGATAAGAAGGGAGGGAGAGAAAAGGAGAGGAAATAAAATCAGGTAAATGGGTATACATAGCATAGTAAGAGCTGAACTGCCAACCAATACACATCATCTCCATCATGGCCTTTTCACTCCATAATACCAGCAGTGTTTTAGCGTGCATGATTCATATTTGAAGAATTTAGGTTAGGGAATGCAAGCCATTAACTCTCGGACAAATGCTGTATGAGCATGTAAAATCACAAGGTACATTACAGTAAGCCATCCCTCTCTAAGACTCTACTGTAAGTGTAATGTACTCTGGTTTTGGATGGAACTGCACTGGTCTGAGAGTCTGCCTGACCTGTAGAGGTGGACACGCTGTTCATGCATAGAATCCCTGTAGCGTCATCTTATTGATTCAGAAACATTGATAGGCACTTACATCGCATTGCTAGCTGTAGTTGCTGATAAAGCAGTTGTTGATACAACACCACATTTGGCACACTTGAGAGTTAATCCTGTATGCGGCTCACTCATCTGTCTGTGGGACATAGAAACAACAACATGACAAACAACTCTAGCACCACTACTCTGACTTTAAATATTTCCTTCATATTAGGCACAGAAGAAAGAGCCAATATGTGGGATTTTCATCTTGGACTGATTCTGCCAAAGAAATACGATGCGATGCTCCTCCCGAGAGAGATCTGACCTCTTTATGTTTATGCTTCTAATTTTCTCTCAACAGCAAGAAAAGGGGGTCTAAATCTCCATATGGGAAAAAAAAAATCAAAGGATGTGTATATTTTTACTGGGAGGTTGTGAGTGGGAAACTGTGATAAGAGAAATAGAAGTACTAACAACAATGTGCTGTCATACCCGGCTCGATGCTTCAGCTTCTTGTCCAGTATGCCATCTCTGGACACTAGTTTATTGAACACCAGGATTCCAATCACCATGTTCACCTGTCAGCAGGGAGGGATACAGGAATGTTAGCTTTTCAATTAATCTTTTCAACTGCAACAAGCTTATTTTAAACCTTCAAATAAACATATTTCTGATTGTTACAGTAAGACATTCTCTATAGGGAATAAATGATGGATGTTATTAGCTTACAGGCACTTTTTTCTTGATTTTCTGTCTGGGCTGAGCTTTGACCTCTAGATTTGTATTGCTTGCTCATCACTGTGACATTTCAGTCAATGGATGAGGCATGCCCTGCACACTCAGGCCAATGCAACAGCCTTAAGGAAGGATCTGTCTCACAGGAATGACTCATCTTTTCAAAGGCACCTTTTTGGTAGTATTAGTAACTGTAATATGTATCAAATCACTCTATCTGAGAGAAAAGAGTGCATTAAATATTTATAGAAATCATTTTGGTAACCTCTCACTTCTCACTGCAGCGGGTTGTTTCCTCTGTGCCATTTTTGCAGAGATTAGTTTGTGCTCCTCTGAGGTTCATCCCAAATGAAAGCCGTAGCACACTAAGACTTGGTTTTGTGTGGTTGATGTTCATACTAGGACTTTTTCAAATCTCACCACAGAGGGTTGATGATGGAAAATCACTTAGTGACTTATATAATCACATTCTTGCTGTAATTGTCTTTATACAACAATATATACAATTAATAATTGATAATAATAATAATAATTGACCTGGAAAGTAATGGGTTATCATGTTGTTGCACTGACTGCAGTCCTTGTCACTATAAAAATCATAGAACTGGACCAATCACATTTTGATGACAGAAACATACCAGAACCACAGCGGCTGCAGGTCCAACAAAGGCATACAAGAGCCCTCCTTCCAAAGACAGCCAGCAGCTGCAGGAAAAGCAGGAGAAAATAGTAAACTCCTACCCAGAAATTAACATCCAGCATCAAATTAATGGTGCACACGACCATACAACTGTATTCTCCTCAATTGTCAGGGGAGTAGTGCCATATGCTGTAGTTCTATTTCCAAAGTTTCATAGGGCAATAAAATGCTAAAGAGATTTTAAGTATTGTGTATGCATTTGGTATCCAGCAGGGATACAACTCACAAGAAATTGGGGGGCTTGACAGGCTATTTTCAAATTTGATTGGGTTAGGTTGTCAGATTGGGTTAGAGACCCCTCTGCATTGATTCTTTTGCTAGGAACCTAATAGAAATCCAACTTCCACACAAACTGAGTTCACAGCGTTATTGTGGGACTTTGTTTATGGCACTATTGAGCATATGTATACACCTGAAGAAGCATTTCATCATCACTATGGACCTACTGCATGCATATTGAATAAGTGTAAATTCAAGAGCAAACAAAAAGGACAGGCAACTTACTAGAGGGGTGTCCCATAGCCCTTTGTTTTTGTGAATCCCATTGAAACAGCAACCACTAAGGCTGGTAATCCTTTAAAAGAGAAAAAAAATCAATAGTTGTTTGAGCAGTTTTAGTTGCTTGTCAAAACCTAGGGCAAGTTAAGCCCGGTTCTATACAGAATAAATAGGCTCCAATGCCTTCCAGTCATTAAAGGAAGTGCAGCTAGACTCACTCCATTAAAAGCTACAGTTGGAAGATTACAAACCCTTCCAACAGAGTACTGTCAGCTATGTGTGTTTCAATACAGCCTGTACACAGAATTTCAATCAACATATTGCATTAAGTGACAGTAGAAAAGAGACTACATTCTGCTTTGACAAAATGGAACCAGTGCATCGAATCTAGACAACCATAATAAGAAAACCAGAGGATCCCCATCTTCCCCAGCCATATATGAAGGGATTTTTGCTCTATGCTTCCTCAATATGGATTCATGTAATGGATTGTTGCATTCTGTCCTCGCTAGAGTGTGCACAGAATATTAACACCTTCCCCTTTGGAACAGTACAGGCAGGTGCTATTGATGCAATCAGTTTCATGGAGGCACAAGGCGAGGACCCTGTGGTCATCCAGTGCCTCTCTGCAGTGTTGAAGAGGTAAGGAGCACCTAGTGTACACAAGTACGTCATAAATCACCGCGCAGGCAACAGCCTGGTGGAAACACTGCACTTGAAACAGGCTGAATTAAGGCTGAGCATAAGAGACCATAGTTAGCACGCCCTGTATCCGCATTTAAAAGTCAATTCTGAAAATGTATTTGTATTTTTGGGTGAACAGAAATGTACTGTACAGTGGATTATAGTTCAGTAATTTTGATTTCAGGTCATTGTATTGCAAAATAGGTAATGGAGCTCTCACTGTCACTCCATGAGAAATTGAATATCTTACTGATCATCAAATGATGGTGTTATGGTGTCTTTTCATACATCTATATCATTGGAAAGCAGCCTTTGTCTCTTTTTTTCAGCAAGCAGTGGTACTGCAATGACTAAGAGAGCCTTGTTTGTTGCTAGGTAACAAGAAGAATGAGTGTGGGCTCTTTCGTAATCAAATAGATTTTTTTTAAAGGAGAGATATCTGAAGTCTGTAAGCAACAGCCCTTTTGGACAAGGATTCAGAATGACATCTAGCAAATGAAAAAAAACAAGATTCAAATCATAGAGTTTTGATACATGGGAATTTTGACTGCATGTTTTTCTGAAATGCGTTCACTGATGGAAATATATGTACACTGAATGATTTCCAATTGATGTGTGATTGTCATGAACTGATCTTTTCATGATGCTATATTCAAGTACAAGGAACAAATAATGCAAATCCTTGCATAGATGTAAGGTACAACTTTAATTATCTGAATGAGTGAAAAGTGTGGCAATACATAAAATATGTGTATATATATGTCTATTAGTTGTGCATAGTTTTTGGTGTTTCTATTGTGATGCATGCAAGTAAAATCATTTAGCAAACAATACACATTAGAGTCTACAAAGCATTTCAGAATATGTATGCTTGTATATTTCATATCTAAACCACGTTTTGCTATATACATTCAGTACATGTCATTGTTGCAAAAGGTTCATTCACCTGGACGACCTCCATTGCTAAGGGTTTTAAATAAATTAGTTTCTACTGTAGTCCAAATGGTTGGCTCACAGCCTATTTATCAGACATAAGGTCATTGCAAACTGCTATGGGAGAATCACACCAGTCAGTCTCCCCTACTGTCCAAGGCCAAAGCATTTGCCCAACCTCGGAGTTTGAAGAGAGCAAAAAGACATCACAACAGAGAACATGACAGGACGAAGATCCAGCTGCCCCACAGATAGCAAATGAGAGAGAGGAGGATGATAAGAGTAGAGGAAAATGACCGACAAAAGAGAGACCTTGAAACCAAAATGGAAGGTGAGAGATGAAGAAGAGATTTCAGAGGAAACATGCTGCTTACCCCATCCCAGACAGAGAAAGCGCTTGCGGATGATCCTGGTCCGAACCTTTCCTGTCACGGCCATGTACGACTGCCAAGCCTCTGTAAGGACCCAGCAGAATGATGCCAGGAAGAAGAAGTGCAGAAAGGCTGTTGTCATGATGCAGACGCCCTATTGATACACAGAGCAAAGGACAGGAGGAGATATGTTCATTTAGGTTCAGACAAAAGCTTCAATTTGACAGAAATGCTGCTTACCAAAAAAACATTAACATACAACCCATATAGCATATAGCATTTAACATATAAGAATGCGTGGATTTAGAGACTGCAGAGCTGTAACATGATAGCACATCAGCTACTATTAAGTAGGTTGCGTAACAAAACACAAGTGCAGACTGCATCAAATTCCACAAGTGCAGATTCCTGAGCAAGAGGCCCCCCTTCTGATATGTGTCAATTTTGTTGATATTTCTCATTCATTCATTGTTCTTGGACCTTTCTTGCTACAGCATTTGCCTGGCTATGTGAACAAGCCAGCCACTATAATCCAATCCTGTGCAGTAAATGGAAAAAGTGTCAATAACAATAACAGAAACAAAAGTGGCAATAGTACTAAAGAGCAGAGCCAGGCTAACTGTCACAAAAAGACACGGCATAGCATTCCTCTGCACTAACCCTCATTGGTATGCTAGGGATCCTACCTGGAGGCATGTGAGCCAAGGTCAACTGTTTTACACCGAGAGGAGGGTAACAAACCACAACGCTGCTCCACAGATACAGAACGTGCACACAGAGGCAGGAGAGATTGCATTTGGACTTGACAATGGAGCAGCACTTTTCAGCCTCATTAGGTTGTCCATCACTGTTCCACAGAAAAGCATCTCCAAATGTGAGTGTTTAAAAGAGGATTAGAAATAAAGAAGTATCCTTAAGAATCTTGTCAATGCGCACTGACATTTGTGAATAAGAGGAGATTAAGCTGTTTCAGTTCAGGGTTGCTGATTATTTGCAGTGTGAAGCTGTGGTAATCTGAGTGATACTGCACAAAGAGGGAACGACTGAAGTGTATCAGCACATCCCAGGGTGTCCATACCATACTGTGAGATCCTCTGTATACTTTACATCCCCGCTGAGACAACCACACTAAATCCTTCCATCCCCTACAGTGTTCATGGGGTTCATAGGGGACAATAATGCCACATTACTTCAAACCTGAGGAATATGAGATTCTGCTTACCTACAGCCATGAGGGATGTTAATTACATCGATGTGAATTCAGTCAGCAGATGTTTATATATATTGCAATTATGTCCTTTATGTAATGTCTCTGTTGAATTCTTGATTGATTTTTTTTAATGCCCAGCTTTGAAGTAGTGCTGACAAAGCATAAATCAGTAATCACCATTGATATATCGATATGCCGTACATTGATAGGACACATCAATCATTAAAAAAATTACTTTCCGTATCACATCATCATCATCTATTCTGCTGGCCCAGTTCAACATGTACCGATTCCACCCATGGCCAAGCCTGGTTGCAAACATATTCTATGATCTGTTTGGAATAATCATTGTGATATTGTTGTGGGGAAAAAAGTGGTTAGCTAGCTGTGTTAGGAAAGCATAATACAAGTCTAGTTTGGCTGATTTCCAGGTTAGAGAGTCTTTGTGAAAGTAAGACTTGCTAGTAAATAGCCATTATGGGCCTAGTTAACTAGTACCTTTAATCAAGCTGCTAGGTCGTGACTAAAGTGTGCACTATTTGCTAGAGTAGTGAAGCGACATTTCCATTGCATTTAACTGGACTTTTAACTGAATTTGACATCATAAACTGAACTTCCCATCGTAACACAGCCCATAAGACATCCTGAACGTGATAATGAAGCTCTGTTTTAAGGTTTGCAGCTGCAACATCCAGTGAAGATGCAATATGGACACAATTTCACTTCCACTATATTTTGATGTAATCAGACTTTAAAGGCAAACAAGATGAAATGCTTGTTTGAGAAAACACACATTTGCTGGTATTGCTGAAAATTCCAGACTGGAAAAATGAACCTGTTTCTCCTAGAAATGATTATGGTCTATTGTCACAGTCAGCTTTCACATTTTTACCAGCTGATTCTTAATATAAATGTGCAGTACATCAGTACAACATCACAAATTAGGGGCGAGGGTGAATCTTTTTCTTTTTATGACTATAGGAACAGTATTCAACATTGAACTACTGCAAAATGCCTCATAGGTCAAAGGAAAAAAGTTCTCTGAAAACTGAAATTCACTATTAAACTAAATGTACAACTAATGCTAATTCTTCTAGCACTGCAGAGTTGAGGGGAACGGATGCTTCAAAGCACATGTAGCTCCCAAGACATCACTGCCACCTGCCCGTGTGGTAATTACAGATTAGATCAGAACATGACTGAGCTTTTGTTGAAATAACACGTATTTTGAGGGATAAGTTATAAATTAATTGGTAAGTAGGAGCAAATACCATCTCCTAACAATAAGAGATGGCATTTGCACCTATTTTCAGTGTGACTGTACACTGTCATAGCGATCTCCTACTTTTGAAATGTTGCTTTTACCTTTTCCAGAAAGATTTCAAATTCACTGTCAGAGGCAATACAACTTTGATTTTTAATCTTTTGATGCTCTAAAAATACCAATCACCAAAATAAGGAACCTTGAAATCATCTATTTCAGATTGATAGATAGATAGATAGATAGATAGATAGATAGATACTTTATTGATCCCCGGGGGGAAATTCTGGAAAATGCCTTAGATTGAATGGCCATTTATGATATTTTAAAGATAACATAAAAATTGATATCTACATATAGTAAACTGTAAACTGTTTTTAAATGAACTGCATGTTGTCTGCTTAAGCCTGGGCTGATGCTTGACAAATCAATGTGGGAACTCTTATATAGAAGTGGTACAACAGCAAATTTGATATTTGGCTGTTTATTGTGGGTGCTCCGTGATGATCTGTGACTGAAGGAGACGACCATATTTGCTTCCTAATGGAAAGGAAAACCAACATAGAGAGATGGTGTTTTCGGTTGACTGTCAGGCATGTGGGTCTGTCATACGGCTATACTGACCATAGACTTAGACTGTATATCCAAGACTAATTCTAGTGTTGTTGTTGCTCATGTGCTGTCCAAGATGCTGAAAATAGAGCCTGCCATGTTTCCTGGCAACAGGTCATATGCATCAGTTATGTTTTATGTTTCATTCAGTGGTTGTGTCACTGATAAAACCTGAGAACGTATACCATCAGCCTGGGCAGTTCTACACAAACATGTCACTAAGTAAGTATCTGCTCCACATTTGAAAAGAGAGGAATGTATAAGGACATTATGATAACACTGGTTGGACCTAGGCAGTCGTACAACAACAAGGTTGAAACCTAGAGTGCATACTGCCCTTTAGAAAGGCAAATGCCGGGAGATGTTGAGCGCACTGTGTCAGTATCCATGGAAACAGAGGAACCGAGGAAGGGACCACATTAAAACATCGCAGAGCTGACGCAGATAGACAGGAAGGTAGGGTAGGGGGGTGGCAAACGGTGTATTTCAAGCCAGTTCAATAATGAGAGTTTAAGGTCAGGCCTAAAACTTTGAGCATGTTTCACAGCAGCCTGGCTAAGCGGAGGTCTGGGCCAAGTCTTAATGCAAATCAAATAGTCAGAGCTGGCGAAAGCCAAATTGCCGTAAAGTGTTGCACACTTTGCGTCGTAATGCAGTGGAGACCAACAGAAGGAGAGGAGAGGAGCAGTGATACAGTGTTGAAGTGAATTGACAAGGGATTTCAACTTGCCTTAAACTTGGAAGAACAACCTCCTAGAATTAAAAAAAATTATGATTCATAACTAGATTGAACTTGATGACTGACTCAGCTATTTTCCTCAGAGCTCCAGGTATCCTTATTTGCTGAATCACTGTTCATTATTTAATTATTTATTGAAAGGTCTTATAGAGATAGACTTCCAGTCCAGTTTACTGGGAATATCTCTGAAATCATAGGCCTCCCACTTAGAAACCTCTCCACTTATTAGAAAAGATGCCGTTGGCTTCATATGTGTGTAGATTTTTTGAGTTTTAATACATATTTTCACTACTGTTGCAATAACCAGATGAAGGGATTTGTGAATTTGCTTGCTAGAGAGAAGCGCATCAATTGCAATTGTATGTACTGCATAGTACTGCTGAGTTGTTTGTCTTTCTAGAAATGTGGTGGAAGACACTAAAGTAACTCTAATCAGTACAGGAGGAGGAGGTTGGTTTTATTGTGACTGAAGCATCTCCCTTTTGAATCAAACAATAATGGGTTGCGTATTATTTTTTGGCATTGCTTCTTTTTTTATTAAAATCTTTCATCTTTCAGTCATGAAGCTTAACCTGGAACACAAATCAAATCCCTCCTTCCTACATTTCACTGTAACGGATGGCAAGCTTGCTAGGAAAGGAAGATGCTATCCGCAAAAAGTGTTTAGTGTAGTTAAATATAGTATATAAGTTCAGAGAAAGGAGGAAGAGGCTATCTGATATTTTACAAAAACTTTAGAGAAAGAGTGTCTGCGTGTATCTGTGTGTCTGTGTTCATGTACACTACAAGGTGAAACAGGGCAGAGGCTAAGGTTGAGCTGTCCTCATTACTTGAACCTGGTTGGCAGTATTTTGAGGATTCTACAACTTCAGAGGACTGATGTGAAAACTTCTCCCTTCACCTCATTACATCTCAAGGAGGCTTGCTAAGGGCTAGGCGTCTCACCATGAATAAACTCTGGAGTTCAAGAGCAAACACCAAGGTGCCAAATCGTCAGTGCAAAAGGAATATTTACTGCTAAGTTATTCTGTGGTACACTCTACATGACCTAGAACATGACTGTTTTTTTTTAATATAAATATATATACCATAAAGCACCATGATTAATGCACACTGATAATAAAGCAAAGTCATCTCTAAAGTTTGTATGCAGTAGTTTTGTAATGTATTTATAAAAAAAAGTACATTGCTTTAATACCATAAAGAGGACTTAGGAAACAAAAATGAAGATATAAAAATTGGTAACAGTATTATCTAATTATTTTAAAAAGCCTTGCATCTGCTGAAAATGCTCAATTCTATATAATCAGCATTTTGCGCATTATACATTTTTCAGTTTTTTTGCCATTCTTACTGTCTGATAACCAAATAATAGTGCAGCTGAAATCGGAATTCAGTGTGGGATAGAATGTACTAATGTTAAGGGTATTATTTTAAAGAAGTCCAAAAAATACACTCCAAACCCAATCTGTGTATTTAAGTTTCGATGACAGATCTCTGTTTTGATACCACGCCTGTGCTGAGACGTGACATGCAGCATTTAAACAACAGGTTCCTGATCTCCTGAAGGGTTTACATGCCCAAACATCAAATTGGTGATTAGGGAACAGTGCTGCACTCACTAGTGTTTGTCTCGGGAAGGTATTACCTCTAATATCAATGCTCCCGTCCTCTCATTTGCCCATTAAAACAACAACAGATGTGACTTCATGGCACGTTAAGAGCTAGTCATTATCATTTCATATGGCTAACCACTGGCTGGTGCTCTGCGTTTATTTTCATTATCTTCTCTTAATTGTGGAAGGACACTCAGCACAGAGGCAAACAACACCAGGGTGACATAGAGCCTGGGTACCTACACCAATCCACCCCCTTCATTTCCAATGCATTGTTACTCATTATAGGAAAAAGATTTTACATGGGAATAATCTCTAGCAGCAAGCTGATTGGCTCCCTTAGTCTGCTTTACCTGCCAACCCAAACTGTCTGCACCTCCTTTGTTTATCTTCTTGTCATAAACCAAAATGAACAAAAGCAGTAGCACAGACAGGCAAAGGAGACTCACTGACTTCCTGCTCCCAAAGGACACCTCCACAACAAAGAGATGATTTCAATTAGACAATGAACAACCCTGAATCCATAAACAGTGGAGCCAATTATATACATTTCTTGTGAGAGATAGGGGGAAAAAAAAGTTAAGGCAGTGTAACGCATGGCAATTCAACCCACACAGGAGCCATGTTTTCTCCTCCTGCTAGCCGACCACTCAAACACTGGCTTCTGTGTCCAATCAAACAGCTAAAATATTTCTCAAATATTATTACAGCAGCAGCGACATTCAGAGAAAAAAAAAAGCAAGAGCTAAAAATAAATACATGGAAGCCCTGGAAGCTTTAGCTACAGCACCATGGAGACAAGACAATGCAGTTCTGCTAACTTGATTGGACCTACAACAATGCGTTTTACTATTGGAGCTGATAGGCTTGGCATAGCTGGCCTGGTCTCTTTCCAATTGAGACACTTACACAGGAAGTTCTTCGGGACAGTGAGAAAGAGGAAGTGGTAGAGATTCTAGTGATGTGTCAGCCTTGCACTGTAATTCAAATTCTGGCATTTTCCATTCTTGAGTGCAAAATGCCCATGGTCTAGGGCCCGTGAAATTCATTCTACAGCCACTGTTTTGGTCCAAAATCATACTCAGAGAAAACACTATCTGTACCGGATCCTTGTTTTGTCCGATCAATCCAGAGTTTGGGTTAACATTTTTTGCCTTTTTGGGATAAATTATTGCGCATTCATTTGAAGTCACTCTTTGAGCCACTCAACGTTCCTCGACTCAATTTGAGGGACACTGAAATGTCATTTTCAGTGTGTCAGTTGAATTTGGGGCATTTTCTGAAAACTGCCCAATCTCTTTGCAGATTTCAGAGACAGATATCTTGTTAAGAGTATGGTGAGTGAGTGTTCCATGTTAAGTGGCTGTCCTTATAATCAAGACAGGGGATGACGGGGGCCTTGATTAAATCTGACAAGCTTTCAAATCAACTTAACACTAAAAATGGCCTACAGCTTTGCACAGCCATGGCCTTGGATACTACTGTACGCCAGATCTGTTAGGCTAGCAAAACAACATATAAACCTATCATATATGAATGTTCCCTTTCGATAGTTCATGAGATGCATCAGTGCTGATAACTAAATGATTAGAGTTAGTAGCCGTTAAGGATCAATCCACCATTATTGAGTTTTTAGCCCTTCTCCAATCAGTAGTATCTTTATATCGAATTTGCCTCACCAGGAACTGAATTGAAATTATAATGTTTGTATAATATTTCATTATTCATTTTTCCTTGGACATAAGAAAAATGATTTTAAAGGTTATATGGGACCAGGTTTAAGATTTCCACATACTGTATGCAATGCATGTGAGTAGAGTCTGATCCAAAGTCAGCCCCAAATGCTGGTAAGCCCATCTCCTCCCAATGTGTTTATATTTATAAACACAATGTAAGTGACCATATTGCACACTACCAACAATGTATTTGTAATGACAGAATATCCACACAGACATAAATTCTTGCCGGTGTTTCAGAAGACCTTTTGCCGATGTTTTAGATGCACTCTTGAACTGTACAGAACTCTATGTCTGATGCCAGGTAAGCATGATCCAAGACTAACACACTGGCTTGTGAAGGAGCAGAAATAGTCAACAGCATGGATTAATAAAGAGAAACAGTGGAACCTAATGAGATGTGGGGGAAGATACTTCACAACACTGTGTGACCCTCAAGAAAGGTAAAAGTATATTGAGGATATAGCTGTAAAATAAAATGTCTGTGTAACAGGGCAATGTGTCATTCTGCAGTGCTGCCAGCTCACTGAGAAGGGCATCTGTGTGGGCAGCTTGTAAATCCCAACTACTGTTTGCCAAACAATTTTTTACATTAGCCACTTGTTTACTGGCCAGTTACAAAGCTGGAGGGAGGCAGTGATACATATTTATTGGAAGCGGTTGTTCCTTAACTGTGGCAGTTGGCCTTTTGAATCCTGCTGACTAGATCTGAACTTCAGTTCTCATTGAGATCTGAGCAAAAATAGTTTGCTTCAAGTCATTTCATTAATGTACACTGCACAGCAAATATAAGTAACAGAGCTGCTTTTATCCTGCAACCCCAACTCATAAGCTGGATTTTATTGTCACCATTAGAGGATCCTTCCAGGGCAGGCACCACAATGACTTCATGTGCATCTTTTCTCCCTATGTGGATTCCTCCTCCCTTCATGTATCCTACACACTCTCGTATACCGTAGAATCTCCTAACTGCTGAACTATGGTGACTTGTTAATGATTGCTGTGCCATTCCTTCAAACAATGGCGATAAAACCAGCATCATTATTTCATCTCAAAGTCATTTTACTGTCCCTTTGCTCATTGCTCTCGCTCATTCTTTGGTGTTCTTTATGGCCTCTCACTTTTAATTGCAATTCAACATCATCACTGTCTCAATGCCAACAGATTGGGGTTGTCTCAAGTTTACCAGAGGACAATGTAACACCTGACTCAAGACTAATGGTTCCGAGCCAAAGCAAAGTAGATCTACATCTTATAGAGGCATTAGAAACTCTTTATATTCCATTTGCATGAAATATGTATGGCTTATCAGTGCAGTGCCCACAGAAAATGAGTACTTAACTTGAAAGGGGCTGTAATGATACTGTAATATTCTTGTTCTCATACTCAGAGAACAGAGCCAACATTTGGCATAAACTTGTGGCAAAAACCAAGGCTATTTCTTGGATTGGACTTTTGGCAAATGAATAATGGAAAACACTATTCATTCAAAATCTCAATTGTTTCAAAGAGTTGAAACTGAATTATTGTATTCTTTTAATGTAGTTAATTTGCTGATAATAAATAATCACAAGGGTAAGCTAGATGTATCTGAGTTCCCACTGTTGTCCTGTCCGTTAAATCATAAACAGAAAATATATATAATTTACTATATCTCACTGTCACAGCACTTTTTCATACATTGTTTTACAAACATAAAAATGTCAGCATAAATGCTCACAGTAGCCAGTGGCCAAGCTATATAAATGGTAGAGCCAAAGTAGCTATTTAGAGGAGCACAAGATAGTAGAGACCAATTCAAACCTAGACAAGGCCACTCTGAAGTAGCATTTGTATTACTTTTTCCACTGAACTGTTGTGCTGAAGCAGATCTGAGTTAAATACTTTCATGATGTAAGACAATCATTAGAAATATGGTGAATAAATCCTAAAAGGACACTTACCACATTATGGGTCTGTGTTTGTCCAACAAGGATCAATATGTTTGAGCAGATTATGGACAAGCAGAAATTGAGTAGGATGATAGACCGTTCAGATCGAATATATCTAAAGAAAGGAGGGAAAATTAAAGAGAAACTGACTCGTTACGTTTTCCAAATCCTCTCACAGTTTCACAATCTAACATTATAATACTGACATTACATGTTTGTCTCCAGTTAGGAGGTCTTGATCATGATCACATGTTAAAACAAAGACAAAGTGTTATAAATGCACAAAATAGCACAAAATAATATAAGTTTACAATTTATTTACTATCTAACTGTTGAAACTTGTTATGGTCTCATGCTTCATAATTACCTCCATAGTACAGCATAGATCACTGCCAACGTGATCAAGGAGAGGCAAGACAGACCACAGCCAACTATCAATGTCACAGATGGGACCCCTGAGTACTCCATGGTCTGTGGAGAAGACAGAGCAAGACAAACCAGTCAGTGGGAGGTGTGACATGGTACATACAGTAAATCTTTATTGTTGTCCAGAGAGGAAAGCAATTAAACAACCAGAGTCAATCTGAATAATCCACAGCGGATTCCTTAATATACTGTGAGGTTTGAGATGCATGAGTGGGCTGGAAGGTCAGCTAGATAGATTATTACATTGAAAAAAAATATATTACTCCCCAAACTTTCCATGTATTCCTTCTGAAAATGATACAAAATAATGCAGACCAAAATGAAGACATAGAAATATAAGCTCAAACTAAACAAAATGAAGACAGTCAGTTATGTCTCCATCTGTCCTGCCAATCAAATTTGAAATTATTTGAGGCAATCCTGTTTCTACAGCCCTACAAATTACAACTTCCTAAGAAGTACCCAGATGTGGTTTTACACACATTGCATGCATGCCTCATGAGCAAATCACTTAACAAATTCCAATCAAATAATCATCTTTATGGCTTGATTGTACATTGCTGGTGCAGGCCTGGCAATAAATAGGATGGCTTGCTCTTTCCTTTGGTTTGTATGTTATGTTGATGCAGGGAGGCTATGCTGTAAACTCAATTTTAATTACTTTATGCTGTCAATAATTGTATGGATGCTTTACAGAAGTCTAATTGACATACATAGGCCCAGTGCTTTCAAACGTGATCTCAAAACACGGTTTAGCAATCTCAAGGCCTGCAGAAATTTGCTGTCAGGTGTTTGTAAAAACCCTACATGTTCTTAAATGTTACAACTTTTATATTGACCGACTTTTCATTGATTGATGAGAAACACAGAAGCATCAGCATGCACACACCCTCCCGCGTGCACGTGCATAATCACGCGCGCGCACACACACACACACACACGCGCATACAGAGTTATCTACATCTATATACAACCTAGTAATAAAAGCACAATCTAGTCGTAGCATTGAGCCACTATTTAAGCGATTAGCACATCCAAAATTAAATCCTATCCGAACCTGCACATAGGCTTCATTTATCCTTACACTAGCCCATACCATCTACATTAAATAACAAATCGATAGCCCACTTACTATTTCTCTCGGTTGCTGAGCCAAAATGGCGAAGGTAGATACACGATCACATAAGCATTTTGTATGGGATGCATCTGTTAGCACCGTTTTACATCCTTTTGTGGACCAGGTTCCCCAAGAATCGTTCCTGCAAGAAGAAGGCAGAAGCAATTAGGCTTAATTCCAGCGGTAGCACGACTTCACATGGCTTTCCCACATCGGTCCGGATTTGATCAAGTACGGTGCAGCCCTATAGACTATTACATTAAAAAAAAGCGAATAGACACATCGACACGACTTGTAAGAAGGCTACAACCAGCATTTCAGCTCTAGCAGAGAGAAAGGCAGAGGCACAGAGGAGGGGGAGGACGCACGGAGCTGTCCAACGCCGACCGGTGCTGATTGATTCTCTATACGCAGATAAATAGCGACAATTTATATCAAAACACAACACTGTTAATTCCGATAATTCGTACAGATAAGAGCAAATTTTATGTTTACCCGTATTTCTTTTTGCGTGAAATTCAATTCGTCAAGGATTTTTTTTCCCGTACGCTTGTATTTTCTATTTTTTCCCTCTCAATGCTCCTGTTATCCTGTCCTTTTTCCTTTTCGGTTCTTCCTTCAACCGTTTTAATTAGCAGCTTTTGGATGCTTCCTTAGGGGGATTTTCACCCTGGAAACGGTGGACAGCATCAGATTGATACTCTGTCCCTCTGTGCTGGCGTTAGAGGGGGAGGTTGACACAATGAAAAAAAATAATAAATGGATATTAAGGCTAGATCTGTTTATTCATTTCAGACCACGGTGATGTTGTTGGAAATCATGATGCTTTTTGGATTATTTCTAAAAATCCTTTCACACGGGAGATGATGCTGCCCTATATTGAACCATTTGACAAAAATCACCGCAGAACTAATACCACCCCATGGAAACAGCGCGAATGGTTGCAGCCAGTCCCCCCTTCACACCACGAGTAGGTGAAATGAAAGGAGCGCGTCTCTTCCATTTGTCATTCGCTCCCACTCATTTCCAATCTTATATCATTAATAGTCTGATTGATTAAGCATGGGTCCTATGTGACAACTGTTTTCACACAAAAATAACCCAAATGCGAGGTGGATGTGAGTGTTCAAATGCACTTTTTGTCCAGCGCAATCTTTGCCAAGCACACAACCTGATATTTAAAAATCTTTTCACACACACACACCCACCCACACACACACACACACACACACACACACACACACACACACACACGCACACACACACACACCT
>OOFE01011352.1:41147-54655 GCA_900323365.1 Monocentris japonica
TTTTAACCACACACACACACACACACACACACACACCCACCCACCCACATACACACCCACACACACACACACACACACACACACACACACACACACACACACATGCACGCACGCACACACACACACACCTTGCTGTCTGAGGCTGTTTTGCCTTTTCCACTAATGTTTTGTGCAAACAACTCATGGATATTTTCCTGAAATCCCGCCTATGCCCTAAAATGCCATTCCCACACTCCACACAGAAAACCCCAGAACAGCTTATCTTATGTAATTCAGTCTGTAGTCATTTCAACATAGTTTTGACAGTGAAAGTACTTTATTAGGTAAGAATGATGTAAGAATCAGTTACAATAATTAATGAAGAATTCAGTATATAATAAATCATAGATCAAGTTTAACTGACAAGATGGTATTGAACGACTTGACTTACAGATGTTACTGTTGTTAAAGTGACGCATGAAACCCCTGTGCTTATGAAGGAGTGAATGCTGAAGCCCTGAATCATGGCTATCAGTGGGTATTAGTGGGTATGTAGCACTGCTGTTTTATCTCAATTCTTAAATTAGTAATGGTTTATATGATAGCTACATAAATGAAGGTTCACTCATCCTCTGAGTAAGAACATTGTGAGGATGAAAATATAATAAACCTTTATTTAACCAGGACAGACTCATTGAGATCTCTTTTGCAAGAGAGACCTGGCCAAGATAGGCAGCAGTGCAAGTCAATACATAAAGGTTTTCGACAGACAACATAAAACAAATAATAATAATAATAATAATAATAATAATAATAACAACATAAGTGAACTCTGTGGTTAGGCAACTGCCGAAGTGATTTGAATTGGGCACCTGTAAGTGCAATAAAAACCTTAGCTACGTCCAAGGATAGGACCAATGAATTGATAATAAACTGACGACAAGGGGCTCCTTTCATAAAGCAACACACCATTGTATGTCCCCTGATCATGTTACCCCCATGGTACCCCCGAAACCATGTTGGACCAAGAGCATGTTGTTGCAGGACAAAATGGCAGTCAGAAACACCTTCATACTTGATAGAAAAGGTTTTGCCTTGTTGATGACCAACCTGTATCACACCCTTTGCATAGCAGCCCAGCCTGTAACATTGTAAAGACCTCATGAGGAGGATGCTGTGTCACTCTCAAACATGATGTCCAATTTGCAACAGCACTTGGGACAGTTGGGTTTACCATCAATCTCTTAACATCATGAGGCTACATGATGTTAAGAGATTGATGGTAAACCCGGACTGGTGGCAGATTTGGTGCCGTGGCACCCACTCCTTACTGACTTTGGGATGAAGCCGCTCCTCCCCTGGTGAGGGCTCATCCCTCGGCAGTAGATCTGTTTCTAACTTCCTTTTTACTAGATGCTTGCTCCCCCACAAATCATCCTTTGTGCCAGTGAGAAGCTGACAGAAGTACATCCCTCTCCGGGGATTTATGTACACCACTTTGGACGTGTTGTCTGACCTTATCAGGGCATTGTGGCAATGCGGAAAGGGCCTGAAAGTACCACAGTGTTGATGTCTGTCAACCACAGTGAGACCAACAACATGCCATTTATCACCTACCCTTTGTTTACCATTTCCCATTCATGCAATGATGCATTGACAACCTCATATCAAGAGTGACTCTCTCCAGAATTGAAATATTTGGAGCAGAATTTGCTGTCACTCCAATTGCATGCAAAGTGACACCACCTAATCCTGCATGTCTTGCATGTTGAGGAGACCAAGCTACAATCTCGCATTCAGAGTCCACACAGTCTTAGACACATCCAGTATGAAGACTTTGTGGCCTGACACTGTGACAATTGCTCAAGACTCTTACTAAGGATATCTTCCTTGTTGGGTATGTGTGGGTATGACCTTAATACCAAACCTATAACTTATCCAAACACTCCAGCAATGAACTTAAGATTCCAGATGGCATGATTAGCCAAGCGGTGAAGCTCCATAACCTCTTCATTATCCAGCTTGCTAGCTCCATCAGTAAGCTGCAAGGATGTGCAGCCATATTGACTGACTGACCAGACTGAGCTGCAGCCTTGTAGTCTGTGTTGGTGACCAGGAATTGCTCCAGGAAGGAGCCATACTAAAACCTCATTATAGATGAGGCATGTCCAGGATAGAGCAGCCAGGCACTTTGGGTCTGAGTGTGCCTCAGGCATTGTGCTTTAGGGAATATTATGCAGTCTTGGAAGACTGGCACACAATGTCAGACAGAGAGGGAGCAATGCTGGAAAGTTATTCCATCCATCTTGGATCTCTTGATGGGGGTGTAGTAGTTTTAAATGTAACAATCACTCTGTGGGCCACAATGCATATGTAAAGTCAATAAAGAGAAAAGCAATATGAGGGTGTACATTTCTATGTAGCAAGAAAAATCTAAGTAACTTAAGAGTCCCCAGAAGGTCAAAACCCTGAAATTAAGCAGAGAAACTAGCTAATTCCCAACAAGGAAGGAGGTTTGTATGTAAAGTGAGCGAAGAGGTGGGGAATGAGAATTTGTTGCTCTGCAGGTACATATAAAGCAATGCAGCCAAACACCTGTTAAATCCTGATAGATCCACTATGCCTATTATCATCATTACATACAGTAGGCACACATTGTATTACTCACAAGAGTGTCCAATGTGAGACATCAGCTGATTCAGCTGAAGGAGAATTTACTTTCCTTCGTAACAGGCTGTAACAGATTTAAATCCACTCGATTTGGTAATGATTGCTGCAAACTGTTTACTTCAACAGTATACCTCTGGGTGTACATTTGGTATACCCAGATACTCCCCCCCCTCCAAACACACACACACAGTGTTACTGCCAACTGTCAACTAATGAATGGTTAGTGTTGATACTGCATCATCAATGTGTCAGTCAGTCCTTGCTGGAACGAGGGGTTAGAATTACTGCAAACACCGCCCACAGCGTCACTGCTCATGTCTGACTGAACTCCTTTCATATATGGGGATTGTCTCGTATATGAAATGGTGAGCGACTGAATATTGTCAACAGAATCACAAACGAAATGCATGCAAAAATCAAATAATGTTGACAACGTGTCATGAGTTTGAAATGTGAAAAGTTGTCTCACTTGTCTCTTGCTAAGCATTTGTTAAACTTGAATTACAGCTACATGTGCTTGATAACAAATTGATATAAATGCTGAATGACATAGGTATTGTATTTGTAGACAGATCTATTATTTGTAAATGTTTACTGTGTCCAAGCGCACAAGTAGATTTGAACTTGTAAGTGGAAAACAAAACAACTAATTGTGGGATTGAGACTCATCTGTGGGCAGTGATATTGTCTGACCAGCCAGTCATATGTACAGTATATGCCCTAACCCACCCCACTAAAACAGTGGTGTAGTGGTCCTTGCCTCTGAAACCACCTGTACTGCTACTGGCACAGGATAAAATCATTGTAGAATCTCTCCTGTTTAATGTCTCCATGTCTAACTCAGTATTCATTTTGCTTCTGAAGAAAGAAAACACCCATTCTCCTTTAAAAATGTATATAGAGATATACTGTATACAGATATACCTTTCATTACATGGTACTCAAATACTCAAATTAAGTTCTCAGCCCTGTAACAAGGTACATGCAAGAAGGCTTGGGATAACTGCTATAGCCCTGCCTGTCTGCTTTAACTATGCTTCCCACAGTTTGTAAAGAAATCAGATGTCACCAAAGTGCTGTAATTCTATTGTACATAACATGCAAGAGACAGACTTGTTGAAGGATAATTCTTGTTTTTATATGATACTTGTTTTTGGCCTGACATTGATCTAAGAGTTATGCCAAACTGGAATGCATGGTTTGGTTCTCTGGCAGTTACTAAACATCAGCAACATTGAGCCAAAGCTAATATGTGACTGGGAGTCCTACAGAATGGGCCAAAATTTTGAACATGTTGTATTGCCCTGTGTCTCTCATAGGGGAAACATGTAATCTATCATTAGCATTGGCTAAATATAACGATTTTTGTGTGGAGCTTACTAGAGAATCAAACCATGTATTGCAGTTTCACCTGGTTTTCGAGCCTTGCCTCCATTGGCAATGTCTAACCATGCCATGGCCTATCTGGCTCAAAGCCAGCATTTCCAGATGTCTGTAGAAGCTGGCCCAACCTGGCTGGCCCACAGCTGAGACAGCTGCTTTTCACAACTTGCCACTAGCTCCAACATAAAGAATTAACAGTATAGTTACTGATTCTAAATAGAGTGTTTCTTGTTATCAAAGATGTTTGTGCAGACTACGTATTTGCCAGGTAAATACATGGAATGAATTGTAAGTCACCAAGTAATTACATCTGTAACCAAGTAGGTAAACACTTAGAAACAGCTGAGTTATTAAAACACTCTGGTATTACTCATCAGTTCAAGTAACTATATTGTAGTTGTCACAGTTTTGGATGGTAAGATAGTTTATTCAATTCAATTAGACTACAATTTCTAAGAAAAACCTTCTCTAGTGTCCATCAGTTCCAGTAACTATTTGTAGGTACTGAAGGTTTATACTGGCAATAGACAGTTTAATTGTGTACATGCTAGGAATTAAAGGAAAAATCCACCCTGAAACACTATTAAAAAACAGTCAACGGTGATGTACCTTGCATTCCATGGCCCACTTTGTTGTTTAGTGTTGTATTTTTCTTATTCCTGTGAATAATTGGCCAAACGTAGATGACATAACGTCACGTTGAGATATTTCCAGCACAGCTACACATACTTTAATAGCAGAAAAATCTCAACAATCTAAAACATCAACAATAAGGGCTCTCTTGCTTTTATTATCGCTATAGTTATTGTTCTCTCCACCTACATGTAAGGCTGGATGCAACAAGTCAAGGCAAGTTCTCTGGGGGTTGTTGAAAGACATTCTGGGAAATGTAGGAAATCACTAACTAAATTAGAAGTAGACGAAGCAGGTTGAGGGAACAAAACGCTGGCAATGCTGGAATGCATTGAACATCACAGATTGGTGACAAATAGCAGTGTAAGCAGTGCAGAATATCTGAGGGTGGAATTTTACTTGTAGGAGATAATTTACTATTAATTAGCTAGTAATTGTTCATGGATTTACCCAGTTGGAAATGGTTTGCTCAACTTACCTGGACAGTAAGAAAGTGTTGTTTGTACCCATGGAATTATAAGGCTCCTACCAAATGTTAATTGGAATTGGTTTAGAATTGGTTATTTCCTTTTCTATTCTATTTAGACGAGCATGTATCATGTATATTCTACTAAGGTTCTAAGTAAAACATTCATTCTTGACTTAATAAAGCTGAAACTGGACTGTAAAACGAAGACTTAATTCTGTGGTCTGACCAGGTTCTTACCAGTAGAGTACAAAGTGCTTTAGAGAGGAGAAACAAAAAGATTAAGCTCACAGAAAATACAGTCTAAAAAAGGGACACTTTAATATGTTTTAAAGAGATTTTAAAGGCGGTCAAAGATGCTGCTAATCCTGGTGTGGAAGATTGTCCTAGAAGGACCTTGAAGCTTTGACTGATAAAGTTTGGTCTTCTTTAGTTTTAAGTTTGGCCTCTGTAACAGTCTTTAAGGCTTTGTTGGATAATCTGAGAAGACACGCTAAAACATATTCTATGAAAAGGCCAGCAATATACTCAGGGGCTTGTCCATGCATTGCTTTTAAAGTGATTAAGAGGATTTTAAAAGCAACTGCAGGGCAACACAAGAAGGCTAGAACTGGGTTATACTATGTACTGCACCTTTGTCTTGATTATATTTAAAAGATACAATCATTATTGCATGGTTAGCAAAAAGTGTGGAAAGACTGAAAAGCTCAAATGTGTACAAGCTATTGCAATAGTCAATATGAGATAAAAGAATGGATCACTGTTTCCACATCAGTAAAAGAAAGAAAAGACTGCCAATCAAGACTCCCCCAATAATGGGTGAGGAGTACCAGATGACATGTAACAGGATTGCAATAATATGATAGCACAAATTTGGTGACTGTATTCTTGGAAAGAGGGGAGTTCTTGGTGGATTATTTTCAGTAAGCGCAACCAAAAGTATTTGTTTATTGAACATTATAGGGAAGTTAACTGGGCTAAATTCACTGAAATTCATATGTATCCCTCAACACAGTGGTGGGATGGCAGCAGTTTCAGGCTTGTTTGAGAATGTTGACATTTGAAAGAGCAATAAAAGTGTATACATCTGACCTGCTTACACCAGGTGCTGAGGTAGTGTAGACTTGAAGAATAAATGAAAAAATGTCAGCACAGTGGAATAAAGCTCAACTGTTTCATTTCTAGCAACATTTAGGGAGCTGTATTCCAGTACGTGGATATCTTTTTTCATTCTTCAGTGTTGACATTTGGGTAATCATTGAGCCAAATAGTGCTCCACATTGTGCTGCAGTGCTCTGGCTTAGAATCTGATAAAAACATGCCAACCCAATGCCAAACATGACAAGTTGAAACAATGCCATGAATGAGAACTCCAGCAATGTTTTGTTTAAGTAATGTTTTATTTCTTGGGCAATTGTCTTGTCACTGCAATTGTTCTATTTCTACGATTTCTACGATTTCTACGATTTCTACGATTTAAAATTGTTGAATTATATTTTTGAGAATAAAAGGGCTAAATGTCCATATTTGTTATTTTTTATATTTTATTATCAATATTATTTTATATGATATGGTAAATTATCATCAATATATCAAGAGTTGTCGTGAATTTTGTTTGGATCTTGTATATTATTCGGCAAACAGATTTTGATCACACAACTTAATCAATAGCAGTGATAAATAAAATTCTCCCTTTTTTGCCTTACTTTCCCTCACTGTGTATGGAAAGCTATATCAATACCACTGGCACTGGATCCATTTAAATAGTTAAAATTATTCTATTATTCTATTATTGGGTGGCTTGTTACAATGAAAATTTAAACTAGTAAAAAAGCTTTCTCCATTTCCTCATCTTTCAGAGAACATGGATAACCCTTGCTCTTCTTCTCATATTGCTGCAGAGTAATTATGCATTTTTTACATTTTAGAGATATTAAGATTAAACAGAACCATATTTAATAACATTGTGCTAGTCATTTTATTTTGTGGGCAGGGGAAATGAACAGGCTCTGCTGTTGTAGTGCCCTTGAGCAAGACACCTAACCCCAAACTGCTCTAGGGGTGAGAGTAGAAAGCTGTGGTTGCACAGGACAAAGTGTGCACTGCATGAGTGTGAAGCCTGGGGTTGCTAAAAAGAGCATTCTTGATCAGATGATCAACAATATATGGATTCTATCATAATATCAAGCTATACAGTTTTACTGTAATGTTAGCATTTTATCCTGAAATTAACATGGTCATCCCAGCATCAGATACACACAGACAAATCGCAACATTTTTTCCTATATTGCCACAGATATGAGAATGTTTATGGCTCGGGATTGCACCCCTGTCACCCACTTTTGAGGTGAAAGTTAAGCAGCAGAGACTCAGGTGTTCCAGCTGTCTAGGCCGTCCTGCAGGTGAGCTCTAGGCTGCCTACAGTATTCAACACTGAGCTCACAAAGCCACATGTAAAGTATCTGGATCAGACTGAGTCAAATACAATGGGCGAAACAGAGGACACAGCTCTCCACTTGTGATCAGCATTTTCATTTTGCAAATTGTTGCATTGAGCACTCTCATTTGGTTTTAACCAACATGGCTGACAGATGGTATATTACCCCCTCAACGAGTCCTCAGAGTGGTTGGTATTGTATAATAAGGACAAGCCAACTGTCTGAAATAGAAGATAATCATCATCCCATATCATCCTGTGGTACCATGATTAAAAGGACTTAACGCTGAAGAAAATGATGATATTAAACACTTGCTTTGTGAAAGTCAGAGAAGAGAATAGAGCAGAGTTGTCCCAGTTGTATCTTTGCTGTTCAAAACTCTTGATGCATTTTGCATACAGCAATTGACCTCAAATACCAGGACAGAGGACAGACCATACACAATTCACATGCTATTTCAAAATAACCTGGCATAAGCTGTTGCCTCCACAGCTGTTATCAGGGCTCACACAAATTAATCAAAAAGGAAATCAAAAATATTTCCAGTATTTACTAATCCAATTGAAGATAAATAATAGAATCGATCACATTATACAATGATGTAATATAGTCATATTTCCCACGATACATAATATAAAATTCAGCTGACAAAAATACTAAAATTCATTGTAAGACCGAGGGATCATGAAAAATGCCTAAACCCTGTCGGCTAAACATGCTAGAAAATGATGTAGAGACCTGATTAGACCAAACCTTGCTTTGGGCCTACCAGGCCTGGCCCTGCTTTGAATCTCTACAACTTAGAGCTAGAGATGAAGCATTTATTAATGGAATTTAGCACACACTAAATATACAGTATCTACAGGTAGTGCTGTGTGGTAACATCTTACTCAGTAATGCATTACAGTAAAATATTATTCCTGTCTCACAAATAATATAAAAATGTGATCACAAAAGTTGTTACTCTTGTTATTAAAGCCTGTAAATCACATGCGTAGGCACGGGTGGGCCGCTGCCGTCCAATTTGCACTGTGACCCACCATTTGCAAAGGGACACATGGTGAACAATTTTGCTTCAATGGCATTTATAAATAAAATTACCCAATACCCACTCAAATTCACTCATATGTGAATCACACACCTGTCTTTCTCTGTCAATCTTTGTTTTTTTTTCAGAGTTTTGTCACGGCTGAATTGATTTAAAACACCCCCCGGAATGATGAATCCACCCACTCATGGTTGCTTATGTGATTAACACTAATAATCTATCTCTGGTGCACAATGTCGGTATAGTATTGCATGCGTGATTTGCTATATTATGCTTTCCCTCACGTTTCATTTTTGCCAGATGAGCAACTCTACATGCTAAAAGTTTGGTCCACCAAAGACTTTCTCGCTATGCAACTAAATATTGAAGTTGAATAATCCAAAAACTATATCCTAGCCCTCTCCCCTAATGAGTCATTGTCCTCTCAGTTGACGCAGGCACTGAGCAAGCCCAGATGCAAAATAGCAAAAACATATACTTTCTCCAGGTGGAAGTATCATCTTTACTTTGATTTTATCAAGTGAAAGGATGGCAAGAACTTTGTTGTCCACTGGAAATGATGTGCAGGTACAAAACTCTTTCCACTGCAAATCTCCTGAAGCACCTGCTTAAACAGCATCACAACACCAAACCAGTGGCTATAGAAACAGACTTAATCAGACTTAAGACGCCAACAGCAATCACTGGCTACAGAGAAACATTACTAAAGAGTGCAAATGTATGTGTAGAAGCTTAAAACTCTGACACTACTGTTTGCCTACCTGTGGTGTGCTATTAGGTTACCCTGTTCCTTGACAAAGAGAGGTTATTGTGTTATCTCAATTTTGGAAGATGGGAGGATCCAGTCAGAGCCACATGAGCCCAATATTGCAGGTGTAACAGAAAAGTAATATAATGAGTCGTGTAACAAAATACTTGTTGTTACAACTAATGAATATTGCTTTTCATTTTTGAGCAACAAGCCCAACACTCCTGACAATAGATGAACTAAGGAAAAAGGTTATAGTGCATGCCCACTTACATTATGTTGCTATCCCACAGTGCACAGTAAGGATTCAGTGTTCCCTGGAAGACAAAAAAGGACATGATGTTTACCAACTGAGTTATGATGATGATCATCGTGATTATCATCTATCATCATCATCATCATCATCATCATCATCATCATCATCAATCGTCATTATGAATTATTTGTCCTTCTACATAATTCCTTTGAATAAGTGTTTCATGGGTCACATATGAACCATAAATTGAAATATGAGCTACACAAATAACATGCATTGCATAATTTTGCGTGATACCCTTCAATAACACTTTCTCACACACACACACACACACAAACACACACACACACACTATCTCCAAGATGAACAAAATGGCCTGGGTCATTCAAGGATTGTCCTTTTAATTATCTGACTGTACTGCAATGCACTCTCCTGACACCGGGTGCCTGCAAATTAATTATCGAGCCAATTAACCACCATTGTTTGTTGGCTAATGGGAGATGAAATGTGCTACGGTCGTTGTAGAACATTCACTCAACAGACAAAAAAAGCTATTCATGTGAAGGGTGAAGAGAGGAAACTTTTGTTTTTGACAAAACTAAAATACAACAGAATGATAAGATTCACATCGAACTCCAATAGATCTAATTGTCGATCTATATAAGGATATCAGTTACTGTAACTCAAAATGACAAAACGATTGGGGTACTTACATTTGCCAGGTGGGCAAGTTCAATCTCCAAGTGGGACTCAGTCACCTTGGGCTCAGGTCTCACTGTTACAGCAATAACCTTGGAGTTCACAACTGTGTGGTTCCTGAGTTGAACAAAGAGATGCCCAAAGATTATGAAAATTGTCAAGAGGAAATGAATGAATCAAATGACACCTGATGTTTAATTTCTGTTGAAAACACAGAGTTATCGATTTATTATCAATAGCTGCTTCACCACTTTCTACTATAACAAGGTAACACAGAGGGTCACATCTGATATGATATAGAGATTACATCCAGAGTATGGACATGGACACTTGTAACATTTTTTTTACTTCATGATCATCAGAGATGTATCTTCATATCCTGCAATTTTAATGTCTTGCATCGTTATAGCCCTGTTTCTGAAATCTAAATCTCGAAAATTGTTGTTTAGTTGACTGAATATTCTTCTTCTCGAAACTGAAATCCATGAGAGGTTTCCACTTCCACTACAAAGAAAACTGTCAACAAAGAAAAGGAGAGTTGTTGGTGGTGCTTTTTTCTCTGACACTTCAGGAACTAGACACTAATGCCATTCTTATGCTATTGTGTGTTCATGTTTACTGAATTAGAGCCAAACCAAACCACTAAAATTGTATTGAAAGGATCTGATAAGAGGTTTGTTAGCAAAACGGCCAAATCTGAAGAATTTTGAATGAAAGGTATTGTTCAAAACAACAACCTAGATAAGAAGTAGCATATAATATAGATAATAATAATAAGGTGAAAAAAGATTTGCCTTTCTCTTTCTCCTATTTGAATGGAGAGTAATTGATATCTTTAAAGTGAAAAGTTCCAGGGACACTCTGAAGTCAGGTAGAGCCTGCTTTGAAGACTGCAGACACTACTCTGAATAAAAAACTGACAATACAGCAGCTTCCAAAGCAATGAAGCTGAATCATATTTCCCCTTGTCAGTAGACTGGAAAATATGGATAAGGAGATACGTTGCCCTTACTTTGGTGAAGGTAGCATGAGTCCAAGAGTCTTGTAAAGAACGGTTCCCAAAATGAAGACAGGTGATCCATCCATATCTATCAGCAAAAGTAAAAAGTGAATTAATATTATTGTCAAGATGTTATACTGATACACTTTATCTCAAGATAAAATGACTAGTAGGATGAATATACAGTAGATGGTCACATGGCTAAAAGCTGACTGACAAATGGGCCTTTTGAACCTTTGGAGCTATAATGACTATATTGACTCTTGACTCTTAAATATATTGACTCTTAAATTATATGGACATTAAGTAAAACAAAACTTTTAACTGAGAGCAACAATTGGCTAACATTGACAAAAAACCTGCCAGTACGCAGTGTCAACACATTTTCTGTCAATAACACATTAAGAAATAGCCAACATTATTTGTATAATTAATTGACAAGAAATCACTTTCTGCAGCTGATATAGACTTTCTTGACTACTGTGAGAGAAGTGTTAAACTCTTCTTTCAGAATCAGCTTCTTTTGCTGTACAAATTAGAGTGGCTGGGATTATGCATGTGGCATAGATTCCAAATCAATCCCTTGCTTTGTTATCTTTGATATATTCCAGATAAGACTGATTACACCAATTAACCAAATTGTCTGGCTCTGGGTTGGGATATACTCTGGCCATTGGCAGTGTTTGAAAAGATGCTGAAAATGCTGAGTCAATGGATTCAATGACTGTATAAGCACAGGCAAGCAAACAGGCTTTGTTCAAAGGCTGGATGCATTATTTCACATTCTATAAACAATGGGTGGCATAGTGTAAAATAGAAATATATCTTCGGTAAACACTGATCTATCTGTTTGAAAATCTATATGAAAGTCTTCAGACAGTGCAATTGACCTAAAATCATTCAGTGCCTGCTGAGATGTCATGATATTTATTTTCCATTCTACGGTGGTAGCCGTGGTAGAATCCATTATGCATTCGTCCTGCATTAATCCTGCATTGGTATTACAGTTTCCACTACAGCCTATTTCTCTCAAATGGTATAAAGAATCGAATGGGAATAGTGCAAGACAAATAATGCAATAATATGACTCTATTGCATATCTTGGCTCTGACTGGTGAAGCAAGGTGTGTTGGAGCAAGAAGGATCTGGTCTGTGCGATATATGCAGTCACACTACCTGCTGACTGGGAAACAAAGAGGCTCTTTGGGATCACCACTTTATCTTCTGAGTTCCTGGCCCAGTCAACCATGCCTTTACGACCCTTCATGGGGAAGTTGATGTCAGTCATCACAGACACTGCTGGAAGTCTCTGGATACTGGCCACTGTAGGATTAAAAAAACAAAACACAGGCACTACCAATCAATATATTGCAAAATACACACTGAAAATTGTATTCAATGAGTTTTTTCAGTATTTGAAAATGTGACATCCTAGTATTACCCCGTTTAGCCCAGCGTGCACACACATGCATGCACACACACACAACTAATATTAATATTATCATTAAAACGTATGGTAGTAATGTGAAAGAAACAAGCACATATACATGTCCATTTGTACATACGTATATATGTGTGTTTACATATTTACAAATCAATATATTTCTATTTACATTCATATGTATTTTACCACATTTTACACATTAGGGACTGCCTGCCAGACAGGTAATCTTCTTAATCACTATTTCCTTTTCTCACCTCCCTGTTGAGTTGCCATAAAGGGCCAGTCCATGCACTAAGGCAATGACAAGGAAAATTCCCAGGATCAGTTGAAAATGACTCTGCACTACAAGAGGAGGATAAAGCTATACTGTAGTGTTTTCTACCAGGTATCACATCACCTCCCAGTCAGGTGGTACTCTAGCGAAAGGAATTTCAGGCTAATCCTGCACATTGATGCAAATGTGCTATTGTTCCTTGTGCTCTGCCAGTAATACAATTTGAAACCTGGCAAGACTCCATGTTTGAGTGAAATCTGTGACAATAGTGGTGTGTATGTGTGTGTGCGTGCGTGCGTGCGTGCGTGTGCGCCCATGCGTGTGCGCGTGTGCGTGAGCGTGTACAGGATGATCCAACAGCAGGCATGAAATCACAGAGCACCATGGGACCTGCCAGTTGCAAAGACGGTGGTTCACAGCACCAGATGTTGTGAGTAGCGGTGGTGTGGAGGGTGTGTGTGTGTGTGTGT
>OOFE01011352.1:54723-79063 GCA_900323365.1 Monocentris japonica
AGAAAGACAGCCTTTCAGAATGCTGGGTAATTCTGCAGGTAAATGGGGCTTTACACTCCACTGATGGGCCTAGAAAGCACAAATAAAGTGATAATTTGGGTTGCTAATGCTGCTGTTAAAAGGTTCAACACACCAAAAGTATTTTGTATAGCTTACTCTCCTCAGTGGGAATTATAGGATTACCCAATACATCTGCGTGCATTCATGGGAGACTTAAATAAACTGGGCAGGTCAAACAAGATAAACATCTCTTTTTGACAGAAAAATGCATGAGCATTTGCCGCCATCATATGTGTGCTGTAAATGTAAATTGATCATTTAGCCTGTTACAGGTTTGCATGTATTTGCAATTGATCACCACTATTGTCAAAAATATCCTGTCAATCACAAAGTGCAGTATCACAGCAATGAGCTAGTAGCAAAACTATCAGCAGTATGTGATATATTCCACCTTAAGTCCCAAGCTCCCTCTGTCCTCCAAGGGTTAGCTTATAAGGAGAGGAAATAAGTTGCTGTGGAGAGTGGAGAGCTTTTGCAATCAAGGTTATTTGACTAGAAGTAGGAGGACAGAAGACGATGCATTGGTGACAGCCAGTATTTATCTAAGTGTCAAGAGTGTGCTATAAATTAGTGACGAAATGATGCCGCAATATCTTACTCAGCCAGATGCTTTCCACTTGGCTTACACCAATGCATCCACACTACTTTTCATTCCTTTAATCAAAGGGGCCAAGTGGCAACCAAGGTACTGTGTTTTGTGTTGAAATTATGCCTGGCTACCAATGAATTTGCAATATCCATGAATAAAATAATTGACCTATAAATTCTGACATATCAACTCATATTCCAAGTACCTTTAATATATAAAATATATATAAGTTTGATGACACATGCAGTTTTGACTTGAACAGTTTTTACATTATTATTATTATCTCTATTTCTACAACACTGATCACTATGATTTTCTACATAACCTTTCTAATAGAAGGTCCATCTCTAGACCTTCTCTACATGAGAAACGTATAAACTGAATAGAATGTTAGAATAGAAGAATCGGGAATTACTATCGGGAATTTCTCTTAATGGGAAATTTACAACAAGCTATAAAATAAAATTTAAAAAAAATAAAGGCAATAACATTTTTCTTAATGTGAAATTTACAACAAACTAGATTTGGTCAGTATTCCATTCAAGATCCCTCCCTGTAATACTCATATTTTTCACCAGCCTTTAGCGAGCTTCTGGTTAATACTAGCCAGAGGCTGCTCATTACTGCTAGATCTTCAAATAATCTCCCCAAAGTCAAACGGCTTCTCAGCTCTGTGCTAAGGATTTCCACAAATCAGCTTCAGAAAACTGTGCTATCGCCATTGTAGTCTACTGTACTTCCAACATGTATCATATTATTATTATTATATGGAATTTATTTGAATTTATTTCATCAAAATTTTAACACGTTCTTGAAGAGTTTGACTTATAGATGGAAAATATGCTTTTTGGAATCAACTCATCAATTCAGCTCAAAACACAAGTCTATATACAGTATATTATATACTATATGAATATATTTCTGATATATATTTTTTTAATATGTACAAACATTACCATTAGAAACAAACTTTTAACAGCATCATATGTTTAAAATTCATGTTTAGCTGTCACATACGGTCAGACCAATATCTCCAATTCAATAAACTGCTATGTAAACAAATCCTGTAGTAGGGTGAGAAAGTTTAAACAGGGGGACATACTGCTATTACAACAGATTACAACTTTAAAGAGCCCAGTTCATCCTTTTCATAATTTAAATGTCCTAGGACTCGGGAATGTTTGCACTTGCATTCCCAATTACAATTCGGTCCATTTAGTTAGCCATCGGTATGCTTTGAATGCGGTTTGATGATTTACTTAAATTTGTAACAAGTAAACATGTCGCCCCCCACGAATGATGCAGGGACCCCTTGGGCCAATCGGTAGCGAGATGCAGCCCATCAGGCTAATCAGTATAATTTGTAATTTTTAAAACACCAGCCCAGATCGCAGCCCCAAAATGCATCATCTCTCCAAGTTTCATCAACCAGTGGTGTCTAAGATATCATGCTAAAAATTTTGACCTTTAATTATAGCGCCCCCATTATTAGGCCAAGGCAAGTAATTTGTAAGATTAGCTGGATTTGAGCAGCAAGTTTCATGACAATCAGACTTATGGTGCAGAAGTTTGAAAATCTGACCATTAATTATAGTGCCCTCATTCGTCTAATCAGTGTAATTTGTAATGATAGCTGGATATGTATAGCAAGCTTTTTGTCAATCAAACTTACAGTGTAGGGCCAAGTGTAATTTTCAAAGCAAAATTAAAGAAGCATCATGCTTCAGTTTCGTCAAAGTCAGACCAGTGGTGTCTGAAATATCATGTTTGACAGACAGATGGATGGACACAGCTGACCCCTAGTCCACCCCCACCCAATTTCATATGGCTGATTCATGTCATGCGAGTTAAGTTATACAATACATTTTTCTGCCGTTCTAATATTTTTCATCAGTCTGTCTAAACTATCAGCAGTGCAAGTCTCTCCCACCAAATATTATAGATTATGGATTATGGACAAAACACAATTTTGTGTCTATCTGGATAAAATACTTACTAAAATACTAATATCAATTTAGAGTCAGCTTCATAGAGTAGATTGCATATTGAGCATAAAACAAGGGTCATGTGTAAATGTTTTTCAAGCAAAAAGAAGAGGCAATGGGATAGGGGGACCATTATGCCATATTGGAATAGATAGAAAAAGAGATGGTTACAAAGGTATTCTCACATCTGAGAATTGTTTTGTATTATGAAAGGCTTTCAACCCATATTTTTAAATGCTCATTACTTAATTTGCCTCTCAAAGTGCTTCAAAATGGATTGTGATGGGTGCATGCATAGCATCATGTTTGGTATACTATTCTTGTGGCGCTACCCACTCATTACTATGGAAATAAGAGAGCCATAGAGTATGGGTGTTTGTGTTGGGTCAAATGCTAACTATAGTGAAGAAACATTACATGCACTCATTCACTTGCATGAATAAATAAAGACTGCAGTTAAGACACCATTTGTGGTTGAGTAAGAAATGAAATGCCATGGAGACTTCAGATCATCCAAGAGGCTGCGGGATGGAAACTAAAAGAGCCCACGAGAACATTAGGCAAAAGAAATATTGCAGAAAGATGAAGAGTTATAATCTGGACCATGAACAGTGGTGCAGCAAAAAATGTTGGCAAGGTCAGTGCAGCTAAAACTTCTGTATTCCAGTTTTATAGCCTTTTTATCAGAACATGCTATAATATAAATTTGTATTTGACTGGAAATCTTGCAGGGAACTGACAAACAATATTTCTTCTGCTGCAATTCTGCAAAAGTCTTTCTCAACAGACAGTATCAAATTGCAGTATATTACCACTTTAGTCAGTTATTCCACCGACACAGGCCCCAATGGCATTTGATATGGGCCCTTTGACTGCTATACTTAATGTAGCAAAGTTACCCGCATGTGTGCGCGGAAGAGTACATATATAATGTACATTATCTGAGTAGAGAGCCTATCAGCTTTCTATACCCGTCACATAGCAGTTATCTTCACGGTTACAATGTTTTTCTTTATGCAAAATAGTGTGTGACAAATATAAAACTAGATGTTTATTATACAGATCGTACAATCGTATATAAACTATGAAATTAAATAATAAGCTATAGGGTAGTTATCCAAACATCCCACCTATAGTTAGTTGATTAGTTGACTTGATTTGATTCTGTGACTGTCTGTTCACGTTTCCAAGCACTGTCCCTGCGTGTATCGGAGCGCTATCCATGGTTCTAACGTGTAGCTTTCTCCTTGACCTCATTCCCTACTTTCCCAATAATTTAAGTAACTCAAATCCACCATATTGTTGGTAAAATATCTATGCCTAATGGTGCCGTGTGTGTGTGTGTGTGTGTGTGTGTGTGTGTGTGTGTGTGTGTGTAGCGTCATAACTACCGTACGCTGCTGAAGCAAAGCCAAATGCAGGAATGGTTTGTCTTGGTGGCAACAGGCTAAGGTGCACACCATAGACTTGCAAACATTATAGGTTTGAATTCAGCTGTGAGCTCTCTCTCTCTCTTGCTTGAGCATTTATTTCTGTATTCACTGTATTATAAACAAAAGCAAACGTGCCAGAAAAAGAGAATACAGTTCCAATTTTGTCAATGCTAGAATATTCTAATAACAAAAACCTTATTTTTAATATTGCTAATACAAATTTAGGGACAATTGTTGACTTCCGTTTGAATAATTACATTTTTTCTGCTTTGATTTTAGTTAGACTTGAATTCACAGAACAGATGAGCTGACTCATCAGTGTGTTATTTCTCTGTTTAAGCAAAAGAGAGTAATTATTGTAACATTCAACATCCACTTGTTTCTGTCTGTAACAGGATCACTTAGTTCACTTGGATGTTGCAGAGCAGTCACAATGTATGGAGAACAATGATTAAACGTTTTTTTTCTGCATTAGCTACCTTATCTAATACTGAATTTAGATTTGTAGGTTTTAAGAAATGTGCAGGAATCTTTCTTATGTTCTGTCTCAAGTCAGTCTGTACCAATGGGGCAGCACAAAAGGCTGCCTGACCTTGAACAAGCAGTCAACCTCCAAGCTGCACCAAACAAAAAAAACTGTGGTTGTACATGTTGTATCGCTTAGGTGTGAATGGTTAAACCAGCATGAATATGAAGCAAGATATGTGTGTTCAATAAACCTTCCCTTAATACAGGTTAATAAAAAGTCTTCTCTTCTGCACCACTTACCTTAATAATCTGCTTTACAAAACTCTTTGTACAATTACAAATTGTTTTATAATGTACCTGCAAATATTATTTAGCTTGTATTAGATTGAAAATCAATTCTAACAATATCAACAAATTGTGCATATAATTTAGACTATTAGACTCCAGCTGTCTTTGGTCAGTCAAAGAGGAGCGCTACTCTTGTGGGGGTTGGTATGCTGTGCACTCTGTTGATATTGGATTGAGTGTTAAGTGTTTTCATAGGAATTTAGCACATTAAGACCAGAAGCTCAGTTTTAATTAACATTATTGATTTGCAGTCATTTTACTCTCACCACATGCCATTTATCCTAAATTAATGATGGTGGGGAAATTGACACGAGGTCTCAGCACCATGCACAGGGATTATGTGTCCATGTCAAGCAGACATAAATGGTAAAACAAGCCTAAGGCCTGTGGGCTAGGAGAAATAGTGTGTTGTTTCTTACCCAAGTTCCCAGTCATCAAATAGGCATTGTGAAAATCCTTCATGCCCAAACCAACGATGTGGATGAATTCCTCTATGACCTGCATGAGCTCCACTGCACCAGGATAGATCTAGACAAGATAAAGAGGAGAAAAGGTTCAGTTATTTCAACATTGCTACCATGACTGCAGCAGTCAGTATTCCTCAAGGAATGGAAGTGGGGCTGCATAAAATAGGTAAAGGCAAATAAAGAATCAAGATGTAATTTTATTATTATTATTATATTATCATTATCATTATCATTATCATTATTATTATCAACAAAAAATTGCAATATAGAGGAAAATATAATGTACTACTACAACTACTACTACTAATAAATAAAAATAATAACAATAATAGCAAATGTCTAAGAAGACAAACTGTGAATGGACCATTCATCTGATATCAGCATCAGAAATCAAACCGCTGGGTTTGTGCACAGGACTACTACTTGACTACCCCTCTAAAAGGCTCTGCCAAGTCAAGGGTGATGCGATAGGTTTGTGTGCCCCTTCATGGAGAACAACAATCAGTGTCAGCGCAAATGCAGTGGGAAGCACTCAGTACCATGGACAGAGCTATGGGTCAACCAGTCCCTCTGCTAGGCCTGTTGGCACAGCTCTTTCCTCCAAGTCGATATGCCAAAGGCATGCTAATCCGATAATTGACCTTCAAGAGATTGGACCACTGTCCTGGCTTCAAATCTAATGGCGATGGGTCAGATCTAATCAGACGGCTTTGATTTGGGGTGACCAGTTGTATCCTCTGACTTGGGTAATGCACACAGCACTGATTGTAGCACTGTGTAAACTCTGAAGCTGTGCTGGACATGAGACAAATGTATATTACACTAACACACATGACATGCTTATAATAGCATCAACTATACAGAATGATGCTTTAACAAAATTTGAAATTGTTGGTTAGATTAGTGGTGGAATGATCTCCCCACTGATGTCAGGACAGCAGAGTCGCTGCCCATCTTTCGCCGCAGGCTGAAAACCCACCTCTTCACCCCCTGAAACACTACCCTTCCTCTTTGCACCTGTTTATTTGTTTCACTTATTTGTCTTAGCACTTGTTTATATGCTTATATGCTTCACTTATTTGTCATTTGTTTAAATAAAAAGTAGGTAGCTAACTTATTGCACTTTTACCTTAGCACTGGTTCTGCTCTTAGATGCTTGTTTAGGAAGGAAATGCACTTACAATTTCTGGTGACTAGTAGTTCTTTTGCCTACCTATGCTGAATGCACTTATTGTAAGTCACTTTGGATAAAAGCGCCTGCTAAATGCCTGTAATGTCATGTAATATAATATAATGTAATGTAATGTAATGATTAGAATTATTATTGTAGGACAAACATGGGAGCATACAATAACAATACAAGGCAATTAATTGGCATAACCAAAGACCTTTGAGTGGCATTTAGCAATTAACCCCTCACTCTGGGTTCATATTCAACAACACCTAGGGCAGGTATTTTCCTCCTCTGTAACACCTTGTGTTTTGTGTGTTTGCACATGCCTGAACATGTGCCAGTGCTAGGCCAGGCAAGCAGATCAGTGATGCTGAAGTTGAGAGCCTCTGACACAGCAGAGTGAGAGCCATAGTGGGGAAGAAAAGCACATCAGCTCATCCCTTCCGGCATGTCTGACGCACAGTGCAGTCATGCTCATTCTACTGGTCTCCATGGCAACCGCGAGATGTGAAGGCAGCACAGGGAAATGGCCGCAGTGGAGGTTCTGTAGACAGAGCCCTTCCTTTCCTCGCCATGGTAACAGTGATAGGAGGTGAATACATGAAGTAATTTGTGCACAAGGCCATTTCTACAGCCAGTAAAAATGGAATGAACATAGCAATGTGTTTGATGTCAGTATTTTGAGTGAACAGTACATGCAGTATAAGTGTGCTTTGCTCAGAACATCCATTAATGCAACATAAGCCAGCAAGGAAGACAGATTAATAACTGTGTACGTGCATGGTCTGTTGAGATCAGAAGACACTGCTTCGCCAGTGCCCATTCGATGAAGTACCTAAACTGAAGCACCACTCACTTTGACAGGCGCATTGACAACTACTGAAATAATTAACCTTGTCACAAACCTCCTCAGGGCTTCCAATCACACGGAAAACTTTTGTCTCTGTCTGTCTGCTTGCCTGTCAGTCTGTCTGTCTGTCTGTGTGGCTGCCTGTCTCTCAAGCTCACTCATTCCCACTGGTGAAAGAGATGATTTGTGAGCTCTTCTCACCCAGAGCCTACCTTTGGAGCCTGCCACACTAAAGCTGCTGTGAGTAAACACCTAATTTCTGTCTGTAAAGAGAGCCAGGACTGGCACTCCTGGCAGGAGTGGACTGCCTCGGCTCTCTACCACCTTAGTTGAATTGAAGCATAGAGAGAAGGAGGCAAAAAAAAGGTCTGAATGATTTAAGGACATCCCCTCAGTCATGTGTCAGTGCAGGTGATACCTAATTTAAGTCAATTTACCAGTGACGCTGACAAAAGAGCAGATGCCCTTTGCAGACTGGCAGTCTCCACAGATGGTATCTCTGTCAGAGTCTGGATATGTAGGGTTCGGGTTGTCTCAGACACCAGTGGCAGTTTTGAGAAGAGAGTTGCCACCTCTCAAGCTGAGCGATGTGGCTGACAGAGAATGTAGCCGGAAGCCCATCTCCACTGATAAACAGTATGGCAAGTGTAGTCTTTTGTACAGAAACTGTGGTCTACAATATTCCAGGGTTGAAGTCTGCTACCTCTTCATTTGTATGGGATATTGAGAATGTTATGTTTCTTCATTAATTTGTATTGTACCCATGTAATGCATTTACTACCAAAGGAGTCTTAAAGCTGCTTATATGTCCAATGAGCTGCTTTAAAGAGATAGAGCTTTAGCAGCTTTAGTAATAGTAACAAAATGTCTCTACTGTGTTCAAATGAACCCCAGCTAAACTTTCCAAAGGGTCTTTGTTTAATTCCATTATGAAATTCAACTTTACTAGTGGCCTAACTGAATGTATTTGCAGGAAGAATGAGACTGATGATAATGGCTGGACAATCTCTGTGGCAGTGCTGCTGCCACCATGTGGAGCATTGAGGAACTGACTTTCTAGATCAGGGCAGATGTCATACCTGCTAAATGATCTTTCGCAAAGATTTGCGTAAGAATAACATTACCTGAGCCATAAGCCATCTGCCATTCAGAGAGAACAACTGTAAGCATGCTTAGACTGGATTTCTGAGGCACACACCACTCATGCTGCAAGCTGAATTATTTATTGTGTGTACTGCAACATGCTTACCTTTTGTGCATCTTCCCATTTCTCCTTATTTTCCTCCTCCAAGAGATTGCTGATGATTTGAAAGAAGTTCTGTGGAGATGAAGAGAGGGAAACACACACACACACACATACATACACAGATGCTGAAGCAAACATCATAAATACATAAACACTGTGTGCACTCAAAAGAGAATCCTTTCAGTAGCATACTGAGATTTCAAATCACAGCAAATCAAGGATCTCTATAAGGGAATAATGAAGTGATATTTTATTCCAGTAAGGATAAAATATCACCTCACAAATATGTCAGTGGAACCATGATGGTAAACCAGCAGAGGAAAGATGGAATCTGTGGAGCAGCTCTACCAAAAATGCACCTTGAACCCCCTTCAGCTTGCAGTGAACACTTAATGCTAGGAGAGCAACACAAACTGCAATCAGTAAAAAGATGAAAGGGAATGGTTGAGCAGCTGTGTGGATTGTGTGCTTCAGCAACAGAGAGCAGGGGGTGCTGGGGGTGCATGCCTGCAGTAGTAATAGGACCCTGTCTGATCTTTGGCCTTGTTATTTTGTCTGGTCTACAATGTGCCTAGGGGGTGGCTCTCTCTCTTGACACAGGCTATCTTGTTTTCTACTTGAATGCTTATGCTCCCTCTGGTGGTAATGTGCCCACTTTAACACTGCATTAGCGCAGAGACACAGGGAGGGGGTAAGCCAGCTGACTGCTCTCCTGTCTGCCCACACACCACAGCATAGAGCTATTATAATGACTACAGACAGGATACTTTCATCATGCCATAGGTTTTCTATGGTGGGAAAATGGCTGAAAGAGCCCTAGGTTGCGCAGACACGGGCAACACGACAGGGAATTTGTTCTGCAGAAGATTCTCTAGACCACCATGTGCAAGCTAGTATATACATACTAGTTTAGACATTCAATGCAAAAGACTAAATATATTTACACAAAACCATTAGCCACTAATGAAAGGAAGAAACTAACAAAAAGACCATTCCCAAGATTGTTCTGTGGTCCAATTAACTCCACCCTATGCAGATAAATAATACATAACCTTTCTTTCATTTCAGACTTGACACTTGTGGTTTTAAGTGGGCATTCCTAAGTACTAACCTCAAATGCTGTATGACAATTTCATCACACCAAATGTTACACAGCTTTATGTTGTTTTTTTCTCTTCTATTTTCTAGTTAATATTCTGCCCATGTCCTCTCTTTCAAACCTGGAAAATAGCATAACATCCTGCATTGTGTGTGTATTGATTGTCCAAAAACTCTTCCAGTAAAACATTTTGAAATTTCATATACTAGCCTACTGATCAGCAGATGCTACACTGTGCTTGGAGACTCTAAGACTAACTGATGGGAACGTTTGTCACTATAGCTGATTCTACTTCCATACCAGAGCTGGCCAATGGACAACTCTCACCCACCTCCTCCTTCCCAGTACGATTGCTTATGTCTCTATACAGTAGCTTAATTACAGTAACTAAGCTAGGCTAGATAACTTTAAAAAATGAACTATTATGGAGACTTTGCAAATATACACACATGTTCAAACAAATGCTTTACTTGTTGCAATCAAATATTGAATTACATTGTCTGCATGCACTTTATCACACTTGATTACTGTGAATAACTGGACGTTTCCTTCCCCTTTAGTTCAGCTTTAGCCACTAGAATAAAGTGGAGACAATAAATGGAGAGCGGTCTAGGACACACACACACACACACACACACTCTCGCACAGGCACACACATTCACTCAAGCAAACACACACACATTCAAATTTGCATCTAATGTGCAAACATCATCGTATAACAGAGGCCCGGGAAGGGCGTCTTTGAAAATGACACAGCTCTGAGGACAGAAATGATCTTATTGGAGAAGGAGGAGGAGCTCTAAGTATAATCTCCATCATCCTATTGACATAAAGAGGATCAAGACTGCAGTCAACCCCAACATGATGTGATGAGACAGCTTAGGATGGGGAGGAGAAGATGGCTGATACAATAGAGCCATCGGGTTTGGTTGTCAGCCTATGCGCCATTTTTGACATGTTAGAAAACCGTCATGACACAGAAAGTTATGTTTACGAAATCCATTTGGACAACCATTTGTTTCTCTTATAATGGCTCAGTCTATCATATCATGCAGTGTATATGTCTCACATTATAGCTGATACTGATCTGATGAGATTAAACATTAATCTAATTCAGCTTATTATTTTATGTAGAAAAGATGCAGGTGTTAGTGTCTATATGATGTGAATGTATTGCACACAGATCCAATGCAGAGTACATTCACACAGTTCTTCACTCACTTGCACATCATCTGAAGATGGCTCATAGCTGGCCCTCTTGAAGGTCTCAGTCACATTGCGAAGGATCTCCACAGAGGACAGCAGGTCGCCAGCATAGAAGGTCCTCCTCTGGGTGAGGTCGAGCAGGTTTTTAGTAACCTGGGACATCCCATCCCCCGCTAGCATCCTCTGGCCCTTAGCGAGGTGCCCCTGAACCTCCAGAAAAAGGAGAAGACAGAACTTGGGGCATAGGTGTTCTCTGCAGGTTTTGGTGAATTGCATGCAGCGTTACACAGTGGAGTAAATAATCAGGAAGAAAAACTTTACCCTCTAAGGCATGTATGTGAGACCCTTACATCTAAGCCAGACCGAAGTATGTTCACTCCAACAGATGTTTTGAAAGAAAAAGTAAAAAGTAGCTTATTTAAAATGTACTAGTAAAGTTACTGAATAACTAAAAAAAACAAAAAACAGTATTATTATGTTATGAGTATGTTATTACATGTTATTTCCATGCAATGCAAAAAGGACGGAGTTCAAACCAGGTTCTTTTGATTAAAAAAAAATCTTTACAAAATAAAGTACGCAAACAAAGTGAAGCATGAGTAAACAACAATTTAGGGATGTGTTATAGGTGGTTTGTGTACAGAACAGCCCTCTTTTTTCTCTAATATTCTCAGTGAGAAGCTGATCTGGATCTGTTGACATTTTTGGCTTGTTTCCCTGACTCATCACTCATTGTTTTTTCTGTTTCATGTTTTTTTTCAGTTTCTGATGCAATGCTTATGGAGAGCCTAAAAAAATGTACTCTGTAATGGATGTGATTTAGCTAAGTATAATACTTAAAACATACTTATGTGAAAATAAAATTACTGATTTCAAAAATCACTCCAAAACGCTACTCAACTACAGTAACAAAAGTAATTATAATTTGTTACTTCCATCTTTGATTTTCAAAATCTTTTTAGCATTCAATACTCTGCAAACACTAAATAGTTTATCTCTCCCTCACAGCAATGCAATTTTTTTTTAAGAAAGTTCCACATATAGAGAAAGATAAGGGAAATTACTATTATATCATAGCTGTTCTGGTTCAGGGAAAAAGTAGAAAAAGAGATGCAGAAATGCACCACGGATGAAGAACATGATACTGAGATTGGAAATTGCAAGAAGCTCTATATCAAAGAGTTTAAGGTCTTGGAGAGGACCATTCATTACACAGGGAAAAATGGTGAAATTAGTGTTTTAATTTGCTCCTCTATTGAAAATGGTTAATCTTTGGCTACAGTGTGATGAGAGTGGGGGATGGGGAAAACACTGGGGAGGTAATTTATGATGCATTGGAAACAGAGGCTGAGAGAGGGAGCTGACTTTGCACCTACTGATTGCTGCAAGTATCTGAATTCATTTGTTATGCATCGAGCGTAGCTGGGCTGCTCCCAGAAGGCCATACCACGGTGATCCAAAGAGCAGCGTCGACTAGTGGTGCCTGTAGAAGGGAAGGAGACAGCGACAGTTTTGGAGAGAAGGAGCGAGTGCAGCATGAGAAGGGAGATGAGGATACAGACAGAGAAGGTGTGTGTGTGTGTGTGTGCGGGCAAAAGGAAGGCAGATGGCAAGTGGTGTGGAGGGAGATGGACACAGGAAAATGAGATGGAGAAAAAAGGAGAGGAAAGAAAGAGAAAGACAGAAATATTAATTCTCTGTTTTCTCTCTCAATTTCCTTTGCCCATCACCCAGACACTGAGGGTGGGGCCCATTATAAAAAGACGGAGAAAGAGAGAGAGAGGGGGAGAGAGAAAGAACTTTCTGGCAGGAAAATGCTGCAGTATTTGTACAGCACTGGTCCCATATATGCTTCTGAATATATGTAAGCTGTGTTAATGCAACACAGCTTATTCAAGCATGCAGTTGTTCAGCTATGGTAGCTGCCAGGCATATAAACAGTGATCCTGAAATAGCAAAACCATCCAATATCCACCTACATTGCAGTACAGAGTGCACTTCACACATCACCCCCCTGCTCTAACACAGGTGCTTGACATCCTAAGGAAAACTCCCACAGCACAAGACATTTCCTCTGGCATCAGTACTCCATATAAACGTTCACTATCTCTATCTGTGTTTCTGTCTCTCTCACACTAACACACACAGACAGAGAGAGATCAAAACCCTTCCTCCTACGCCCCCTTGCTCCACAGCTACTACCTGGTGATATGCACTAAAGCCATGAGTGCACACAAAACACCCCCATGCTGGGAGCACCCATGCAACAATATGAGACTACCCAGAGGGCAGCAGGGGAGGTCCTCCACTTTACACCACACTGAGCATCCTACTCCCTCTACACCTGGGCCATTTTAACTACTTTTATGCTCCTTCAAGGAATGCCAGCACTTTCCAAAATCTTCAAGGACTTCTTCAACCATCCTCAAACTGGATGATTTTTTCCACAGATGAAATTTCTTGGCTCTGACATTCCAAAAGGTTGCTTTAAGGTATGAAAGACTGCTGGGTTTAGGAGGAAATAGGCAGGAACCATCATCATAACTGTAGCCAAAACAAACATAGTAATTTTTTACAAAATTAAAAAATCAACAACTTTGTGCTGCCAATATCTGTTTCCCTGATATCACCTAAGGATCCCCTAAGACCTGTACCACACTCACTCCTATTCCATAATTAAAAAACAAATATTTTGCACAGTCCCACAGTGCATTTGTAGCAATGACATATAGACCTAATAAATTACCAGTTCATTTAAATGCAATCTCAGCTCTCTAGTTGATCAGTTCTCTTCAATGGAATATACAGTATCTTTAGGCTACTGGGCTTGCTAGTTAATGTGAGCAACTGAATCATTGGCAAACATATGGCATATGGCATATGGCATATGTACATAGAAGCACTACTACAGCAATGCGATTTATTATAAGATGCCAGAATATGTGTTGTCTTATGATCATAAAAAAGATTTTGCTATAGATACCATCATACATCATTGTATTGCAGCAGTTTACACAGACAGAGAAAACTGGTCAAAGGAGGAAGATGTTTATATGCCACATGTCCGTATATGCTTACTGTCTGTAGCATTGCCACAGTTCAGCCATCTGTAAATATTGTATCATAGCCATTATATCTAGCTTGCCAGTTAGCCATTTCATGATCTTAAAAACGTCATCACCATTATTTTTCCAATCAGAACACAGGCTGTCAACTGCCAGGCGTTAACATGTTCATCATTGCATGTTGAATTGGGAAGAAACGATATGTGATTGCTCCTTGGGAATAAACTTTATATCACAGTAAAGAGAGTTTTGACAACAACAGACATCAACAGAGACATGGTTATTGTTCTGTTTTGCTTCTTGTGTGCAGCTTTATACTGTAGATGTGAGAATGAGGCAGGCAACTTAAAAAAAGCAAAGGCATGTTTTGCTTGCATAACTTGACAGGAGATTGACAGGAAGCTTATGAAGCTACGTTGCTGACAATCTAGCATTACTACTTATAAATTGGTTACCTCTAATGATAAAATTTGGACAGTCAACCAAAAAGGATCTAATAAAAACAGGATATAACATTAGTATTTTGAGGATGCAAATATTGCGTATTAAAAAATCAGATGCCAAGTCACCTGAGTAAAATGACATTAATTCCACTACTGGTAGCACAGTGCATCATTTTAGAATGATAATTGCACTAGTTGGCAAATCTGTGTGTTTTGAATAGTTGTACAACGTTAGCAATGACAAAACCCACGCCATACATTTTCTTTTGCATTCTACCAGCACAATAATGACAACAAATTAATAATCCTGACCATGGGAGGGTTATTCTTTTTCAAGCCTACAGGAAGTGTCACAAAGAATTTTTTTTTCTTGACATAGGAGGGGAGGATCATTGATACTTTGAGCAGACACACCCAAATTTCTCTACATGCCTCTCGATGTACAGTCTCCGATTAAAAAATACTTACTTCAGAAGCAGAAGTAAGACCATAAACATTTTGTTCATGTCCTTACCGGTGGCATTGGGGGGGCATCTGTTGAAGGCCAGTTCCCCCGAGGGTGTCCGTCTCCACACCATTGACACCGCATAGTCCTCGGGACAAATCTCATACGGTGCTAAAGAGTACAGAGGTTCCAGAAATGACTAAATCAATGCTAAGGTCTTTACACCTTTTCCAGTATGATGTAACAATTTCTTCATGTTAGATTTTAAGGAGGTATGGAAATACCTCCTTATAGTGTCCTTAAGTTGTATAGTGTTTGTGATAAGGAGTGATGATGCATGCCATTTAGCCATGAAAATTTACCTTTTCCTGCTTTAGTCACAAATCTTGTAAACTCCATAATTACATTTTTTTTTCGGTCTCTTTGGCCACTGATCCCATTACTTCAGATAATTAAAAAAAAAGACCTGTCTAAGACCACTTCACGAAGAGATTCCTTTGAAAAAAGTACAATGCCCTCGATAGTTGCATTAATTAATGTAATGTCTGTCTCCATGGAAATTCACACAACTCAGTTAAAGGAAAAATAAAAGATGAGTGGGGAGGCTCCATCTGCAATTCCACTTCAGGTTCTTTTTTACCTGGTGGCTTATATCTTATGAAACGATAATCCTCCCAAAGTAATGCCATTTCACTCCACACAGGGATAATTATCTTCCTACCTCCCACTTTCACTGAATCCTGTCTCCTTTGGGTTACCTGGACAGCGTTGGTCACTGCACTTGCGGACTTCTTCTCCTGTGCCCTCACACTGCTGCCCAGTGACTGCTGCCCCCTGACACACCCGGGCCCGCCTCTGCCATCCCCCGTCACATGATTTAGAGCAGCCGCTCCATGGGCCCCAAGGATTCCACTGGCCGTTGGCTGAAAAGAAGTCATTCATGGTTAGAGAGAGATACGCTCAAGTGCAACCACGACATCACTCGATGAGGTAGCCCTCTTAAGCCATTCAGCATTTCAATAAAGGCTGTATGACCTCTAAAATATCATGGCATCTTTAACAGCATTTTTTTCCTGCTCTCCAGGGATGGGGTTAGCAATTTTGTTCAGAGTAGCACAAACATATGACAATCTATATATTTTCTGAAACGTATTAATGGATATAGATTTCTTGGCATGTAGACATATAGGATACCAGGAGACAGTGTAACAGCATGGCCTTAGCAATGGTGTTGGCTTTCTTCTATTTTTAAAATATATTATAAGAATACTTGCAATAATCAGGAGTATGTCTCTTTTATGGCTAAAAAGCTGTTCAGCGAGTGGCGATTACCCACCTCACTTTGCCAATATTAAAACACGTTTATGCTGAAGTTTCAGAAACCAGCAGCACGTTTTATGCCCTTTTAATGAACACTGTAAAATTGTGCGTTAGACAAAAAAACAGATGCTCCCCTTCAGCAATGTAGTAAATTACATGCCCTTGTCTGAAAGCAAAGGTACAACACCCCGTAAGCGGGAAACACACTCCACTCTCATTTTAACCTACACTTACCCCTCCTTCACATGTACAGGGCAATCTCTTGTCCTACAACTAACCTCTGTCAGCAGTGCTTTCAATTGGACAAAAAATACCATTGTGACCTGTTGGCTAAAGCTATGTGTAAGACATCCATCACACCCCAGTAGATACTAAAAGTCCTGCTCCAAATAAGGACAGCCTCTTTTTTGTAAGATGTATCCTTTTGTGTTTCAATGAGCTCAAGGTGCCAGCAGTCCTGGAGAAATTAAATACATTTTGAAACAAATTTAGAACCATAAATCATGCAGTATAAAATCCCATCTTCATTGCACATGTCCTTTGTGTTATTATTAATATAGTCAAATTGAGCATTATTTGTATTGTTTTATTTGCTTTTTTGTCAAGGCATACTGAGTAGAGTAGAGTAGAGGAGTAGAGGTAGAGGTACTTACTTACAATGATACTGTAATTACAGCAATTCTGAGATACCATAGTAGATTCAGCATGAACTCAAACCTTTCTGTTCCACAAAATCAAAGCTGAGCTGGTTCAAAAACCTTGACAACCTATCCTCCATCCATGGCTAACTTGCTCTTTGACAGACTGGACATGGAGGTTAAGCTGACTTGTTATATTATGGGCTAGACTGTGGTGTCTCACTAATGTTTGATCTCTGACCTTGGAAACATACAAGGAATGCTAAATAGGTAGGCCATATTAAATTAATAAATTGCATAAATGCACCATCTCACGCTGAAGCAAACAACGTCATCTCCCGGTTCATGATCATATGCACAAATTGAAAAAACATATTTACAAGCATTTACAAATATTTTCGTGGCCAAGGGAGCATAATGTTGGCTGACTGGTTACAGTATATATTCTCATTCATTCAAGATTTGAGAGATCCATAATAATAGTAAAGTGCAGAAAGAAAATCCCAGCTGTATTACTTTGCTACAGTGAAAATTGCATCAGGAAATTGTGACAGTGCTGGGGCCCTTGATATGATCAGACAATTCAAAGCCTGATGGGGACCACTAAGCTGACATCTTAGAGCCTGTAATACATCTAAGATGCCGACAGACAGTTTGGACAGCTAACCCTGAATTATATGAATGGCAGACAGTATATCTAACTGGATTTTACAAATCCAATTGATAGAGCATGGTCTTTAGCATTATTCTTGAGCTTTTCAGTACACAGGGAATGACTTGCAAGAGGAGGAAGGAGGGTAAAACAGTCATCTGTGGAATCAGATACCATGTTTAATCTGAAGTTGATGGTAATGATGATGGCAGTGACGATCATGATAATGATGATGACAATATGGGGCAGACTATTTTGTCTATTCTGCTGTCTATTTCAAATCATAATTTAGAATTTAGACATCAAAGCGGATTTGGAATTAAAAGGCTCAGGATTTTACCTGTGCAGTCAGGATTATAGCACTCTCTGCTTTCTGCCCAGTGACCGCGACACTCAGATCCCCCATGGGCTGCTGCTGAGCACTGCCTGGTCCTCTGCTGAGTGCCATTGGCACAGGTCACCGAGCAATCGCTCCAAGAGCTCCACTCCTGCCACTGTCCGTCCACTGAGGCACCCAACCAGAACCCAACAAGCATGTCCCAAGTGAAGGGAAAAAAGAGGACAGAGAAATGGGAGGAGATATTCAGATCACTGTTCTCTCTTAAATTTTCAAACCAATAAAACAGCCATTCTTCGTAAAGTACAAAAAAGACATTGCATGCATACAGACTGCACACTTCTTTATCATCCTTTCTTTTTTTGGTAGAATATGTTGCTGTAGAGCATCTGTATGTTTTATAGACACTTAGAACTCAAAGAGCTATTAAAAAGCTGTCAAAGATGCTGTCAATGACAAAAAAATGCACATTTAAATATTGGTTAATTGCCTTCCCCTTCGATGGATAGTCAGAGGAAAAGCATCTGGGATTGAATGGTGTTTAGTGTTACCATAGCAAAGCTAACATTGCAGTGTGGAAAAACTCATCATCACTAATCTGCTTACCATTCACAGGCAATTGCGGCTAAGTGATTTTGACGTCAGAATTATAGTATTGACTCTCAACAGGGTTTCTTAAACCACATTATTATGTAAGCAGCACATATTTCTTGAAATATGCCACAAAACCTGCATTGATTCTGTTTTTTACCCACCTTTGCAATATTTCTTAAATAATCATGTAACTGCAAGTAAGGCACGCTGCTACCATTCTCAAGAATTGATCTGAAATGAATTTGATAGTATAGTAGTTGAACCGTATAATTGGATAGCAGATGATACATACCTGGGCATAGAGCAATGTTGCAAAGTTTGCTCTGAGTCTCAGGTCCATCACAGGCCCTGCCTCCATGCAGCGGAGGGGCACACATTCTAGTCCGAGTGCGGTGACCTCGGCCACATGTGAATGAGCAGAGGCTCCACGGTGACCACTCCTCCCAGACACCATGTACTGCGGACACAGGACAGGCGTCAGGCCTAATCGATGTCACTGCATTGAGACTGTTCAGTAGAAAACTGTTCATTACATATACAATCATAACAGTACTATCCCCAGTAACCATGCTGTACAGGATAGTCAATATCAATATTCAGAATGACAATTTCAACATAGAATCCTAAATAGCAAGGACGCGATTTCAGTCTTGATAACGCAAGGTGTGGATGTGAGCGATGCACAATGTTGTGGTGAGTCTCCTGGGATGAAGTGGGCTGTCACTGGTCTCTGATCACTCATAAGAGCAACACATGCTAATCATGATTTTGCATCAAGCAGATGGGGGAATTTATAGCAAGGGTATTCATTGATAAGTTTATAGATCATGGACCTCTAGCCAACTCTTTGATTCTCTTCTCCATGACAACCATTCTGATTTATGTCTGGGATTATGTTGTTGTTTTGTGATGAATTGCTATTGCTCAATCAAAAATACTAAACTAAAGTCATTAAAAATGCTGAATACACCATTTTAAATCCAGTACAGTGAAACAGCCAAATGATCAGCATATATTCTCTATATTCATTTTTTTCTCATCACTCTACACACAATACTCCACAATGACAAAGCAAAAACAGGTTTTTGGAATGTTTTGTTAATTTATTAAAACTAAAAGACTGAAATATCCCATTTACAGAAGTATTCAGACCCTTTGTTATGACACTCGCAATTGAGCTCTGGTGCATCCTACTTCTATCAATGGTCCTTGAGACACTTCTGCAACTTGATTGGAGTCCACCTGTGCCTAAATGAATTCATTGGCCATAATTAGGAAAGGCACACACCTGTCTATATAAGGTCTCACAGTTGATGGTGTATATCAGAGTGAAAAGCAAGCCATGAGGTCGAGAGAATTGTCTGTAGGCCTGCAAGACAGGATTGTGTCAAGGCATAGATCTGGGGAAGGATACAAGAAAATTTCTTCAGCATTGAAAGTGCCCAAGAGCATGGTAGCCTCCATCATTCTCAAATGGAAGAAGTTTGGAACCACCAACAGTCTTTCTAGATCTGGCCGCCCAGCCAAACTGAGCAACCGGGGACGAAGGGCCTTGGTCAGACAGGTAACAAGAACCCAATGGTCACTATGAATGAGATTCAGAGTTCCTTTGTGGAGATGGGTGAACCTTACAGAAGGACAACCATCAGTGCAGCACTCCACCAATCAGGCCTTTATGATAGAGTGGCCAGATGGAAGCCATTCGTCACTAAAAGGCACATGACAGCCTGGGAGTTTGCCAAAAGGCACCTTAATGACTCTCACACCATGAGAAGCAAAATCCTCTGGTCTGATGAAACGAAGATTGAACTATTTGGCCACAATTCCCAACGGCGTGTGTGAAGGAAACCAGGCACTGAGCATCACCTCATTAATACCATCCCTACAGTCAAACACGGTGGTGGAAGCATCATGCTGTGGGGGTGTTTTTCTGTGACTGGGAGACTAGTCAGGATAGAGGGAAAGATGAATGCAGAAAAATAGAGTAATCCTGAGTTAAAAACCTTTTCCAGAGTGCTCAGGATCTCAGGCTGGGGCGAAGGTTTACATTTCAACAAGACAACGACCTGAAGCATACTGCCAAGAAAACACAGCACTGGCTTCGGGAAAACTCCTGTCCTGGAGTGGCCCAGCCAGAGTCCGGACCTAAACCCAATAGAGCATCTCTGGAGAGATCTGAAACTGGCTATGCACCAAACGATTCTGCCAAGAAACTTCCAAAAGAAAGGTGTGCCAAGCTTGTAGGATCATTTCCAAGAAGACTTTGAGGCTGTCATCGCTGCCAAAGGTGCTTTAACCAAGTACTAAGTGAAGGGTCTGAATACTGATGTAAATGGGATATTTCAGTCTTTTATTTTGAATAAATTAGCAAAACACTCCAAAAACCTGTTTTTGCTTGGTCATTGTGAAGGTGTGTGTGCAGATCGATGAGGAAAAAAATTGAATTGAGTCCATTTTAAGATGAGTCTGAAACGTAACATAATGTGGAAAACTTGAAAGGGTCTGAAAACTTTCCATATGCACTGTATATGGCCATGAGCAACAAAAGTAGGATGTCCCGTATTCAAAGTTCTTGTTTCTTGCAGAAACAAATCTCTTTTAAACACCGTTAATTTAAAGCAAGACCAGTGTATCAGAAGGTTGTTTCCCATTTTGCCTCTTCCTTCTGGTAAATGATCAGAAGTGGGTGCAGAATGTCCTTGTCCACTTATCAAGGTACATGGCCTAATCGGATAAAAAACACTATACAGCAAGGCCAGATCTTACTTATTAAATGACTGCTGGTCTGTGCAATAAAATATCATCAGGAAGGAAAATTGACAGCAGTCTTCTATTTTCTCCTGAAACTACATGAACAAAGCTCAATATTTCTGCAGTAGTTTCATTATTTTACATTAGTTTCATTACTCCCCTAAATTCTTCTGTTAAAAAAAAAAAACACATTACATTACACATTACCTACCTAAGGATTTTGATTAGATTGTTGTCAATAGCCAAACAGACATTATAAAAAGGATTGTTGTGGTCCTCAGCTCACATTCAGCCATTGTAAAATACTTGAAAAATGCACACCTGTAACTGCTGTTTTATATTTTAATGCCATTAATATAGCACATATAGTATAGCACATTACATGCTAACTGGAAGTTTCCACTCATACTTCATTCAAAAACTTAACTAAAACTAACCAACTAAAAAAAACTACTACTTTGATGGCTTTGAGTTAAATGTTCATGTCTTGTGGCTAATTTAAAGTTTAAAGGTGAATTCAACATAAATTGACTAACTTTTGCATGTAATCTGCAAGACTTTCATTTTATTGAATTTGGCGACAGCTTTGGTGCTAAGTAGTCAATGCTGTGATGTTTTTGTACTGCACTTCCCCGAGTTTTCTGTTGATGAAGTTTGAGTTTCTGTAGGTACCAGTCTTTTCTTTGTCTGTTCAACAATGGCGGTAATTGCTGGTCATGCTAACTACCCAGTTCTCCTTGTATTTATTCCAAACAAACCACTGTTGCTGCTGCAGGAATTGTAAAATGCATAATGTCCTGTTTTGCAGAGGATTTTCCTGGCCAAATAATCATCTTAACACAAATAAATGTAACCTGGTCCTCAAAGCACCCATGAAAGAAAGAAAAACGTATTGTTCAATAAAAGTTTGCCATAATAATGCTATTCCAGATTTTGCTTAATGTTTGTTAATTTGGATAATTTAACGAATGCTAGTGATGCAATGTTAAGTCAGCAAAGTGCATCGTGTTATTATAATGAGAGGGGGGCAAGACATCTTCTACCTGTACTGGAGGTAAAGTTTAATCTTACCCATAGGTGCTGCTGGTGGGGGTAAAAAGGAGAACTACTTTCATGGGGCCCCAAGCTGAAGGGGCCTTTTCACAGAGAAGTGTTACTGTACTGTCAAATGCATTGGGCTGGGCAGTCAGTATCACAACTTGTTATGAGGCCCATTTCTAGCAGAACCCCTGATCTTACTCTGCAGTGCATGAACTACTGTTCACAGATGTTGTTTTCAGTGATGATGACTGTAAGGTGGGGTTTCTTCCTCTTAGAGTGAGAGTGATACTTCTTTGTCTGTAATTTTGGCATGGCTTGTTTTGGACGCATCTTTCTACCTTGGCATACTGCAGGCCTTTTTGACGGCTTGATGAAAGCTTGATGATATTAAATAGATTCATCTTCCTTCTGGAATATTAATGACAGACCCCATTGTTTTACCACCTGGCACTATGCCAGTCGGGATTGTTTGTCCCTGTTAGCAACTGTAACTAAGGGAAGCAGTAATGATACATCAGTTGCATTTTCTGAGATGGTGAATGTTTTATAATCATTATTCCGGTGCCAAATTAAAAACCTATATAAAAGTATGTTAAAGAGACCATCATCTTGCATACATCTTGGGCAAAGCAAGTTGATGCATTTTGATATCTCATAAAACAGAAAAAATTCAATTTCGATGGAATTCTCATTTTAAATGAAAATGAAGTGAAAAGTTAACACAGTCTGTAATGACTCAGTATGTATCATGTGAGCACATATCTGAAATGCTTTATGGCCTAGTTATTTGGTGATTAGGCTTTTCGCATTATTAAATGTGAGGTGAAGTTCTACATCCACAATTTGCCTTGAACCAACATCTGAGACGTTTTGGAGACTAATGAATTAATTTGGGCAACTCTGTAAATTCTGGTCCTAAATTAATAATTATTCTTTCTTTTGAATTAATGACTATTCCTGGAGTATGGCATTTTGTCTTGCAGAATGGGGGCTTTATCCTATTGCTTGCTCTCTGAGCTAAATATTAATATATTAATGGAAGACAGATTTTTAAGCAATTGTTCTCTGAAATGACTCATTCCCTTTTCAGCTCTTACTGCCCAAGCACAGCAAAATGCTGACCCTTTTTAAAACTGCCAAACCCCCACTTGCTCATGCCACATTTTAATATGAAGCACGTCAGAATGTCAGAGGGTGTCGCTTGCAAGATTTTTGATCAGCCATAGGGATAAGGCCATGTAATTTTGTGATGCAATCTGAGAAGCACTCCCCTTAATAGGTAAGGAGTTCAAATACATTGAGAGAACGTTCACATGACTTTGTGGCTCAAATCTAATTACTGAAAGCAACACATTATACACAAATAGCTAATGGTTGCTTATTTAGAACCTATTAGATGCTGTGCACATTAGTGCACCGCAATCACCAGTCAGAAAAGTAACTGAGGGATGTTGATACCTGACTACATATGACTCATCTAACATGCCAGCATGGGTTGAGCAAGACATGCCTTGCAGCATGTTTGAAGAAACGCTGCCAAGCTATTTTAAAATGCACAGCTGACCTTCAAGAAAATGAAGTGATGACATATCAGTATCTACTGCTCCTCAAGCTCCATGCAGAACCACATGTCATTAAACCATGCAAATGCTGATGAATCAACTCAGTTATATGAAATGGAAAACACAAGAGTGATTATGAAAAATTACACATTTACAAAAATAACATATTTAAAGAAACAAAGCATCTGAAAATAATACTAATACTAATAGATTATTAAATAGACCCATTGAAAAGGTTGTTAAAACACAACAAGACATTTCTTCCCATGAAGAACAAATGAGAAAGACATTAACATTCAAGAATCTGTGGCTAACACTACCTGGACAGGGGGCAGTGTTATTGCAAACCCTTGATTCTCTTAAAGGGCCACTGCAGTGTGTTCCGTATGGTGAGACACATGTTCTTGTTCGCACCTGCGACCCTTGACCGCATGTTACAGAGCATGAGCTCCACTGGGACCACTCCTCTGCACCTGATTCACCTGTGTGGGAGAAGGGTGACACTAGTTAAATGCAGCAATATGGTCCTATGACAGCCCCTGGGGCAGGGCTAGCAGGGCAGGGTGG